>VUQG01044892.1:8492-24110 GCA_015106755.1 Etia nguti | reverse complement strand
CATCTTGTTGCTAGTTAGCCTAGCGGTTAGCACCTTTCCAGGCTATTGAGTCTGCTCGGTGCCCAGACGCTGTAAATCAGGCTTCAGCTGTGTGTAGGCCACACACACGTGGAGCGCTGAAGATAAGGTAACTATAAAATGTTGCTGTTTCTGTTAAGAACACTTTAGTCCTAATGATCTATAAGTGTCCAGAAGTTATCGCAGGTAAACTCATACGCAAAAAAGGGAAAAAATCAGCATAAAAATCAATAAAAATCAATAAAAGAAGCAAAGCATTTGTGGCAGGCAGGCAGCCACAAGGATGAGAACCTTGTGGCTGCCTGCTGTCTGTTGTTTGGTAGTTGCTGGAGAGGTTCCTTAAACGGAAGTGGGGCGACCCAGCTGTTGTCCACATCTCTGTACATAGCATTGTCTATTATTTTTAGAAAGAGAGTGTCCTGTATTTAGTGAGCTGGTTTATTGTTGTTATCTGTCCGGTTAAAAACCGTTTGACCCAGAGTTTGTTCGGGTGCTTTACCTGGCTTATTTGTGTGTGGCATTTCTTTGAGTTGCAGAAGGCTGCTGCATGGTTCAAAAACTGTAGGGCGGCCATTTTCCAGAACAATTGTCTTCAGGGTGCTGACTGTAGGCCTATGAACATTACCCAGACAGACCTCCCCAACTACAACCCACCCTAGGTCTAGGGGCTGGGTGAAAGGGGCGTTATGGGGGCCATTAATTCTCTGCCTGACCTTGTGTGCCTGTAAAACATCTCTCCCTAGTAGCAGGAGTATTTCTGGCTGGTATAGCACTGCGCTGGGAGCTGGAATTTCACTCCTATTGTTAGGAATGTCCTGACACTCTATGAGCGATGGTAGAGGGATGGCTACTGACCTATCCAGTGACTCGATATGGAAGCCTTCAGCTGTTTTACCACATGTTTCTACAATACCAGAGTATGTTCTAAGATTGTAGGAGAAAGGTTCACTTTTAATGTCAAAAAGTTCAAAGAACTCAGGCTTGGCTAAAGAACGATTGCTCTGATCGTCTAGTATTACATATGGCTTAACAGCTCTGTCCTTGTAACCTTTAAGGTACACCCATGCAAGACATATCTTAGAACATGAACGTCCCCACTGACCTGGACCGCACACGTCTGTGCAGCTTGTTGTGACATCAACTGTGTCGTGACTGTTTTCTCTCTCCCCGCCATTCTCTTGTGCCAGAGGTGGAGCCTTGTTGGTCTGTGGTGGAGGACTGGGATGCATGACTGCGTCGTGACTTGTGCTATCACCATCAGAACACTTTACTGAAGATTTGCATTCCTTCGCAAGATGAGTGTCTGAAGAACAGCATCTGAAGCATATTCCTTTCTCTTTGAGGAAGGCCTTCCCTTCATCAAGTGGTTTATTCCTAAATGTTCTGCATTTTTTGAGTGGATGTGGCTTGTTATGCAGTGGACAGTTCCGGTTAAAGTCCTTGTTGGGGGAAGAAATATTGGTTTTGTGTACGGTAATTGGTTTGCTGGAATTTAAGTTTTTCTGGTTTTAAATGCATTTGGCTGTTTTGCTGGTGGAAACTTGGATCATTGCATTTCTTTGACTCTTTACATATGAATTCACAGAAGTACTCAAAGGGTGGGAAACAGCCTTGGTTGTTCTCTTTATATTGAGAGCCATGTGACATCCACCTCTCCTGAAGTCCGTATGGGAGTTTGTCTACGATTGGGCTAATTCCACGAGAAGTGTCCAGATAGAGTAGACCAGGCAGATAGCCGTCTTCCTTAGCACCTTGAATCTCTTGCAGTAAATCTCCTAGTTCACATAGCTTGACATGATCTTTGACTGTTATTTTTGGGAAACTGTCCAATCGTTGGAAAAGTGACCTTTCGATTATTTCTGATGCTGCATAACATTCATTCAGTCTTTCCCATGCTTTGTATAGAGCTAATGTGGGGTTGTTGACGTGTACCGAACGTATGCATTTAACCTGATCACTTGACTCTTTCCCTAACCATTTTTTCATGAGATCTAGCTCTTGGATGGGACTGAGTTGGACCTCAGCTGTTGCACTGGTAAACGAAGAGCACCATGCTCTGTAGTTCTCTGGCCTATCATCGAACTGGTAAAGGCCTGAGATTATTAAATCTCGACGTGCCATGTATTGGGCAAAGGGCTCTGCTGGATTTAAAATGCTGGCCGTGGTGTTATAGTTATGTTGAGGTATGAATGGTGAGCCGCATGGGTTGAGAGAGGTATTTTGTTTCTCCACTTTAGGTTTTGTTTCACCTTTCAGCTGTCTGGGCTTATTTAGAGCAGCAATATTGTCTTTGGTAAGCTGTGTTTCAGAGTTGATGGGTTGTGGCTCTAAATTGCCTTCTTCAGAGGGATGCCACGTTATGAATGTGTTGGGTGAACTTGCTTGGGGGCAGGAAGATGTTGGTAATTTTTGCGGACTGGGAGATAGCTTGGTGTCCATTTGAGATCGTACATATTTATTTGTATGTTCTAATTTTACACTTTCTGATGGAGATTTTCTACTCTCAGGTTCCTTTTGTATTGCTTCAGCTTCCTCTAGCACTTCTGCTTCAGCTACAGTAGCATCAGCTTCCCTCTGTAATGTTAACACTTCTAATTCTGCATCTATTTTTGCCTTTTCCAGTTCGCTTTGAGCTTTTTCAACTTTCAACTGTGCTTCTTTTGTTGCACAGGATGCTCTCACCTTAGCAGCCTCTGCTTTGGCTCGAGCATGGGCAGCAGTTACTACTGATCCAGATGAGCGGCTGGTCCTTAAACTGCGTGCAGACTTGTTACTGGATCCCATTTTGACCCTGATGAATCATCAATAGTCGCCTTTTCACTGTAGTGAAAACTGAAATGACAGAAAGTAACTCCATCTCAACAGGTAGAAGCATGTTTACATCAATAAAGTGCATTACACTCACTAAAACATTCATTTCAGCAAAATATACATTAATATCCAAAGCTATCTGAATAAACTGTCATATAAAGAAACTTATAGCGTTCCACCCTGATAATTCAGAGTAGATGGCATCTGATTACATTTCCATACTGCCTTTAGCATGTGGAGCTTGTTTCTCGGCAAAAACCGAGCCGCCGGAAGTGCTTGACCGGACGGGAAGTGCTTACCCGGAACTGGAAGTGCACCGCCGGAACCGGAAATACATTTTAGTGATATGTAAAGCATGAATTATTCATTTTAACAATATGTATTTATTTATTTTTTTAATGACAAAATTATTTATTTTAAACTTATGAACTTATTTACTCAGAGAAATGCCTTAGGACAACACAGAGTGACACTGGGAGCATCTGACTAATCATAAACATGGATAAATGTACTGATAGCAGAGCGGCTGATTATACAGAGAAAGACAAACCTATTTGAAGAGGATAAAGATATATACTACAGACTGAAAGCAACAAAGCTGTAAGAGGAAAAGTGCTATACAGTACTTAAGCGGACATCCTTGTGAACTTTCAACTGGATATCACAGCAAAGCGTGTAATAGACACACGTGCGGGAGTTGCAGTAATCTGCAGTAACAGCAGAGGGAGATATTTTATTTCAAGCCAACATGAAAATAATCACGGGAAAGTGTTTAAACAGACGTTATTAACACATTTAAATGTATATACATATTAGCTGCCTAGCTTATTCCGGAAATTAAGAACCCTGGAATGTGCTTCATACGTCTTTTTCTTACTACTGACTTCTTGCCTTTAAATATATAATCGCGTGTCAAGGACCCATTTTGGAGAGGCAAAGTGTGAAAAGGACATGCTGGACCGGCGTGTCTGTTACGTGTTTTGGTGGGTTGGAGCTATGGCTATTTGGGCAGCAAGTCTGCAGAAGAGCTACTATATAGATAAAGTTTAGCCTGTTTGAAGCCACCGAAGAAAGTCAGCAAAAATCCAGACTGTGAATCCAATGATGAATTGACTGACTTGCCAATATAACAACGCTACCATTAAGACTCATGTCATTATAAACTTAATGTTTATATTGACATGATTTTTAGTTTTTATTCTCTAAACTGCAACCTTGGTCTGAGAACAAATAAAAACAGAATTCAAACAGTGGTTTTAGTCCAAGTGCAAATTTAGTCCACAAGTACAAGCAGGTGTGATGTTTTAGGATCGTATTGATGCTTGTGGAACAATAAAACTGTTGTAAAGCTGTTTGCAGCCAACAGGAGAAAAGAAAATCAAGGAATTAAATGTTTGCTGATAATCTACATGAACTACTGATGCTCATCAGGGAAAGAGAAGACTTTATTATAAAAACTTTAGACCCACTGCTCTCTGCGCACAGAGGTCCAGGGATCTTCCAGGATTAGAGACATTCCATTTCCAGAGAACTGATTGTTTAGAAAGTTAATCATTTTGTAACTTGATTTCTACTTTCAAACATAACATGAACACAAGTGGAACAGGTAAGGTTCAAAACATTCAAATTAATTCAATTAATTTTTATTTATTTCACTAGCTGGGACCATGTTTTGATTTAGATTTGACAATGGCAGACGGAGAAGGTCCCACTACCGAAATTCAGATGAATTATCTCCACAGCATCCTTGTATTTCTTGAAAGGCGCTATACAAATCCAAGTTATTATTATTATTATTATTATTATTATTATTATTATGAAATCAAAATTTGACAAACAAACAGTAAAGATAGTAAACATCTGCTTCATTTCCCGTCATGGAGGAAGACTCTTGTACAATAACCAGTCCAAATGAGAAAAACTGAACTGAAATGGGATTAAATTCAGTTACAGTACAAAGGAGACCACAGACAGCACAGGAAAAGAGAATGTATTGTATACACTGTGTAGGCAGGACATCAAAAAACAAAATTACACTGTTAGAGTAATGGCAATGGCAATTATATTTATACAGCACAATTTATTACATGTAAACTCAATGTGCTTAACACAGAAGATAAAATGTAAAATCCATGTAGGTTTAAAATACCTTAAAGCAGTGAAAAAAGTAAACTGTATCTGAGAGTTCAACTGGATCACAAGCTGGAGTGTTCTGCCAGCACGGACGCTGCCTACAAAAAGGGTCTGAGCCGGCTTTACTTTGTACGAAGGCTCAGATCCTTCAATGTATGCAGCAGGCTGCTCTATATGTTTTATCAGTCTGTTTTTGTGGTGTGCTGGGGTGCAGGCATCAAAGCAAAGGACGCAAACAGACTGAACAAACTCATCGGGACTGCCAAGTCTGTTATTGCCATGAAGCTCGCCACCCTGGAGGAGGTGATCAGTGACAGAGTGCTGGCGAGACTGCTGGCAATCATGGACAATGACTCCCACCCCGTCCATAACACACTGGGCAATCTGAAGAGCAGTTTCAGCAACAGGTTCCTTCAACCTCGCTGTCTGAGGGAACGTTACAGGAGGTTGTTCCTTCCCGCTGCTATCAGACTCTTGGGTCATATCCACACATTTGGATCAGAATTAATCACACCTCAATGCACCCTGTCACTTTTGTACACCATGCCATATATTTGCACACGTACCTTTCCTTTTATATTTATATATCTATATATATATATCTATATATATCTATATATATATATATATTCATACCTATATCTCTATATTTATCTATTTATCTTAATACTTATCTATTATAACTGTGTTTCTACACTCATTTTATATGAGTGCTTGTTGTGTATTTGCTGCTATGACAACTCAATTTCCCTCTGGGATTAATAAAGTTTCTCTGATTCTGAAACTATAATAAAACAAAGGAAAAGAATGCAAAAGGCGTGTGTGAATAAAAAAGGTCTGAGCCTGTTTTTACATGTATGCGCAAATGTAATTGATCTCAGGTCAGCAGGAAGCTTGTTCCAAAGGAGAGGACAACAAACCCTGGAAGCAGCCTTGGCAGACTAAGACTCGACACTCAAAGCTTGTACTCAAATATATTATAGCCAGGGTCACTTTAGTTATTTATATTTTGACGTCTCTATTGTGTTATCTATGAGAACAGCACAGAACAAAGCAGGCATCAATGACAACAGACATTATCTAGGCTACAGACAGAAACAAAGGAGTAATGGGGTTGCAAAGTGGCTTGCAGATGTGTAGCAACTGTGGAAAGGCTAAAGCAGCTTAAACAGGATGATTTCTATATCTAATTTTCCAAATGGATATGTAGAAACATATCTAGTGTCACCAGCTAATGTGGGCTGACACTGAGATTATTTGTGGCTTATAATAAAGCAGATAAGTTTTCTATTTCTGACCTCACTGAATGTGTAAACCTGACAATTGATTTTATTTATATTTCCAGCTTGAGCTTTGTGTATTCTCTTGTCATTCCTCCTGTGATATGAAGTGAACCTCATGTGGCAGGAATCCTGCTTTTCTAAAGCTTTTTCACTTCCAGCACATTTCCTTGTTTGTTCCGACCTGTGTATACAGAGCTCTTATTATTTGATAGAGAATTTCCGTTTCTTGACACAAGTCTTAGACAGGAACGTTAATGTGATGACAGAGTAGCAGCTACATCAATAGTTCAAACCATTCCATCAGGAAGCTTGTCACTGTGAGGGATTAGGTCTGGTTTATAATTTGTTTTTCAGTGCAACCAGTGCTTCCAGCCACAGATGTATTGATGAAGATCTGTGTGGATCAGACTCACCTCCCAGCACATCCCACAGATCCTCAATCAGACTGAGATCAGGAGAATGAATTCCAGGACTGAAGGTTTACCAGCAGAACATCGGCCAAAGTCTCACACTGTCTCCTATCAGCTAGCTTTCTTACCATATACTGCATTTTCCTGCTATTTTTTTCAGAGGCAAATAATATACAAACATATATGATGTAAAAGAATTTGTGAATCATCAGACCTGGTCACAATTTTTTCTTAGATGCTCATGTACCCAATGTACACAGCCAAAAGTACGGACAGTAGTCACATAGCGTTTGACAGTTTAGAAGAGCTCAGCACTCCACAATTTTATACAAATATGGTCACTTTGGGATCTAAAGTAAAAACCAAACATGTCAGTGCAGACACTATAAAAGTGACGACAGTCCTTGGATTAGAAGTCCTGTTAAGAGGCCTCGTAATGATGTGTCTAACAGTGAAACCAAACACCTGGCAAATGACTTGTAATTGACAACTCACATGTTCTTCCCACCCAATTCCCATCCGCTGAACATAGAGGAGGCGGGGTTTATGACCTGTACTGCAGCCAGACAGCAGGGGGGGATAGACACGTTTTGGCTTCATTTTTGGGGAGCTATTATGTCGTCCATATTTTCTACAGCCATTGTTCCAACCACAACTGTGGCCTTCTAGTGGCCTTTGAATAGAATGCAGTTTTGTTTATAGCGTCTATGCATGGCGACAGTCAAAGTGCTAACCGATGACAGTTGTCTATCTTTCAAATCCACCGTTTGGTCTGTAGTAATTGAGAACTGAACCTTCACTGACATTCCATGACTTTATCAGAGTGAACCTTTATAAGTGCTACACTATCCAAATCACTATCACTGCTAAAATCATGGCTAAAATCTGCAGTAGAGCTGTCAGAGCTGTCTGCGACTTCCTTTTTTCAGAGAAAATGATGGTGAGGACTGCTCTGGGCTTACCTGAGACACTCACACACTTTGGCACGCTTATTATGATCATTGCTTTTTTTAGCTCGGTGTGTGTGTGTATGTGTTTTAGGAAGCCAAAACAACTGCACGCTCTTAGCAGACAACAGTCTGATTGCATGTGTGGACAGAAACTAGAAGCCTGGAGATATATTGCCATAGTGGCCTAACCACAGAGAGTGGTGTGGTGTTTATCCACACATGAGCATGCTTAGTGCAGCTTTGTGTGTGGCAAATGTCCCATGAGAAGAGTGAAAAATTAACTCTGACCAGAATTATAGCTTATTACTGAATGTAGTAGTGCTTGAAGACACAACCCTCTAATTACCCAGAGTGAATGAGTCTCAGGGTGGCAGTCTTTACTGAGATGTGCTACTCTGCTAAAACTCTGCACAGCACCGTCCCAGTGTCACCACTATTTAAATGGTTGGTGGTAACACAGTGGTTGTCTTTTAGAATGGAAAACACCAAATGGAGCAGGGTGAAAACTGTGGACGAGCGTGAGAATTCAGAGTGTTGTAAATCAAAGAAAACCAGCTGTACAATAAGATGGCAGGAAGTGCGCTCAAAACAGCCTGTGCACATGGTGAAATGGTGTTAGTAAAATTCAGTTCCAGAAACAGGAATCGCTATAAGTTTGGGTCAGTTACTGTGGAAACTTTAGCAGTGTAAGGATAACCTGCATCCCAGCAGGACTGCTTTAACAAACCCTGTGTTTCCCTCTGTCTCTGCTCCTCCTGCTGAGCCTGAAGCAACTGCCTGACACACTGCTTCATTTCCACATTCATACAGTCCACATCAAAGGGTATATTTGAGTGTATTAATCTGCAGAAGTTTACATCAGGACAAGATCACTTGTCTTTTTTTCGACACAGTACCTAGGGGTAATTAAGGCATGTATCAACCAATTTTGTTACACTGAAATATTTACTGTTCAACAGCGTAATGACTAAAAATGCAAAAACTATAACAGACACTAACCTCTGAATGTGCATTGCTGATGCTTTGATTTGCTGTACTTATAGAGCAATCAGCCAGATCACCCTAAGCATGCCTGTCAGCTCATAGATGTTAAACAGGGCTGGGCCTGGTTATTACTTGAATGGGAGACTGTTTGGGACTATCAGGTGTCGTTGCTGTAGCTCAAGAGGTAGAGCAGGTATTAGAATAGAGGTTCAGTCACTGGCTGCTCAACTGTGCATGTCAAAATATCCTTGGGCAAGATACTAATCCCAAGTTGCTCTCCAATTCGTATGTGAATATTAGATAGAAAGTTAGTGCTTGTATGAATGGTTGAATGAGACAGGTTGTATAAACTACTCTGATGCTGAGGTAAAGTAGAGATAGGAACAAGTCCTTTACCGTGGACCATTCCTATCAGTTATTGTGTCCTCTATTTCATTTTGAGCATGGCCTCCACATTTTAGAAGTGGCTTAAACATATTGAAAGAGTAAGCTTTTGAATATAGACTGTAAATAGCTAGAGTCATTTACATTTTTCAAATGTAAATTTGAAAAGTTAACTCAGTTTTCCAAAATTTTATTTGCAAATCAACAAGCTCTCCATTAAAAGCTTGCTCTATTTTCATTTTCCTCCTCAGGGGAGAGATAAACTGCTAAATAGATGTAGATATATTAATGTAACACAAAATTTCAGATCTGTACCGTTTCTTAAAAGCACAACATTTCAAAAGATGAAGGACGCCATTTAGAAGTGACATTCTCCTCAAGACTACTTGCACTAGGTCCTTCAAATGGTATCTCTAATTATGACTCTATAAATTGACTCTCCAGAGTGTAGCTCGTCTTAACATAGAGTGATGGATGCTTGAAGTCCCTAAAATATTTTTATGATGGATTTCTATCAGATTTAGAGGCCTTTAGGTCCTACAATGACCCTCAGTAGGGTTCTTAAAGGTCACTTGAATTGCTTCTTGTACATCTCAGCATTTTTTAAATTGTCCTTCTTTATTACATATCTGCCTCTAGTGGTTGGATTGGGAACTTCCATCTGCAATTATCTATTGTAATGGCAACCGGCACACATCATCTCTTACGGGCCAAAAAAATACTTGTTGCCAAGTCATAAGGATGTATAAATTGAATTGAAACATCTGGCTTTGGTTCCCAAATACCCTTTGGCTGCTGTACATAAAGATGAGTATCTGATCAAGTAGCCTTCTACTTGATCCAAATTTTAAATGGCTCCTCAAAAAGTGATGTTAGGAAAACATCTACAAACACTTCTATGTACAACAAGACTAGAACGGAGACGCTTTAAAGTTGTTGTTTTTTTATGTGTGTGTGTGACTGCTGTTTAAAGTAAATCTAAAGTGAAATATTTCAGCCAGTGAGATGGAAATATGTCAGTACTAACACAAATGGAAAAAAACAAAGCACCTACAGCTCACAGACAGATCAGGGTTTTTCTAATCTGGGGTGTTCTCTCATTGCCCCCCTCGATTATGTTCAAATAATGCCATAAAAAGTATGTCAAATTAGCTATTATCTGTTCCTGAATTTAAAAATACCCACAGATGCATTACTGGATTACTTTGAAACTGAAGAAAACTCAAAATAGGATGTTTTTTTTCCTTAACTGTCTGGTTTGTGGGGACAGATTTATGGAGAGTTTACATTTATTTGCCTTCTTTTTTTAGTTTTCATGCTTAATGACCAAATCGTGTAATCATATCAACTAATTCCATAAAATCTGGGGTTATTAATACGAACCACCCAAGAAGCATACTGGGAATATTTTTCTCCATCTTCCTCTGCGATGTTAACCCTGACCAAACGGGTCCATAGTCACATTTTCCATGTTTAAAAAACAATAATAGCCTAGCATAGATTTATTATATTTATGCTTCCCATGTTTACACTGACAACAGAATCTATTGCTTTCTAAACCAAGCACACACCCACACATACACACAGGCATATTGTAATCACAGAAGACAGTGAAATGGCAGGGCTGCATTCTTCCTGCCCTGCTGAGCAGAGCAGCAGAGAAATGTCTTAGATCACTGTACTCTGACATGTTTGGCTGACCCGATAGGAATCCGCTGATAAGAGAGAAAAGATGCAACACACTGAGAGCGCAAAGCCAATGGTGTGCGAAAACACAAGTGTCAGGTTAAACAGAAACGGCACAAACAAGCATCTGTGTCTAGCACGTTAGAACTAAAAACTTCTACGTGTGATGCTATGCCATCACGTGAGCTACCACATGCTATGCTATGTTGTATTCTGCACAGTTTTTCCTAAGGGCTATCTGTGCGAGATAAGGCCAAATGGCAGTCAGGGGATGGTGAGTGATTGAATGTGTGCGTATCTTTTTACATGAACAGTGTGTGAGGATGTGGAGAGCAGCGAGGGTTGAGAATGATGATGGGATATGTCAACACAGTCAGCTGCCGACAGGGAGACGCAGACCTGCCCAGTGAGACGTGGCTCCTCGGTGTCTCCTCAACTCAAATTCCAGCCAGCTCAGATTGTTATCAGATCTGAAGATACCCTCCTACTCAGCCTTTTTTCTTTTCTTTTTTTTTTTTATTCCTGAGCAAGATATGCCATGCATAGAAGACATGTTAATCATAAATAGTTTTTTTTTTTAGTTTTAAAAATACTGGAATTTAGCAGAAGAACAAGTTTTGGTGTGAACCTTACAAACAGTGTTTGTTATCCAGGTTAAAATGTTCTTAATACTCCACCTGTCATCTGCATCTGAAAGATGAGACCTTATGAACTTGCCTGAACTGTCCAAATTGATCACCAGCACAAGGAAGTGATCTTCAGCCTCTCTGAATACTTTTCAATTCAATTCAATTCAATTTTATTTATAAAGTGCCAAATCACAACAACAGTTGCCTCAAGTCGCTTTATATTCTAAGGTTGAGATGCTACAATAATACAAAGAAAACAGAGAAAGCCTCAACAATCATATGACCCCCTAAGAGCAAGTGCTTTGGTGACAGCGGGAAGGAAAAACTCCCTTTTAACAGGAAGAAACCTCCAGCAGAACCAGGCTCAGAGACGGGCCATCCCAGGGTGAGAGGAAAGAGAAGAGAGCAGAAGGACAGGACAAAAAAAAAACCACTATGGGTAAGAGCCAGAGATTAATAATTGTGTATAAGCACACAAATTGAAGAGATGAGTGAAGTAGAAACACTCAGTGTCTAGACCTAATGCAGGGTAACTAAGGGAGGATTCAGGGTCACCTTTTTTGATAAATTATAACTATATGCTTTATCAAAAAGGAAAGTTCTAAGTCTACTCTTTAAAGGAGAGAGGGTGTCTGTCTACCGAATTCAAAGGCTCCACTGAACCTGAAGCTGAAGGCTCTGACTACCATTCTACTTTTGAAATCTGGAGCAAACACAAGCAAGCCTGAAGTGCTCTATTAGGATAATATGGAACTATGAGGTCTTTAAGATATGGAAGGCTCTGATTATTCAAAACAAATCTAAATAGAAGAATCAAATCAGTGATTAATGTTTTTTGTGTATGTTAAAAAAAAAAGTATTTCTTTTTTAAAGAAACTTGGAAAAATATTCACCATTCCACATTATTAATAGGGATTAATAACTGGTACCCTTTAACATCCTAACAGCATACCATTGTTCACACTTGTGCATGCTGTAGTGCTTACATACAGTAAAGAACACACAATGTCAGTAGGATTTGGCATCTTGTAGCAACAAATGGATGAAATAAGTGTGAGTGCAGCAGTGGGTTAAAAACTCAGCTAAAATTCCCAATCAGTCTACACTAATTAAATAGGAAGCGTTTTTCATAGAAGACAGGTGGGGTGTTGGAAGCATCTCGGTGAAGTTATTCTTCTATGGTGTTAGGCTGTCTTAGTTTCCTCTGTTTCTTCATGTGATACCAGACTGACTTTATGATGTTGAGATCAATGCTCTATGGGGGTCAGACCATCTGTTGCAGAACTCCTTGCTTATCTTGTGGCTGAATGTAATTTTTTCTGACTCTGGCTGCATCTTTGGGCTTGTTTTCATGCTGCAGAATGAATTTGGGGCTGATCAGAGCTCTTCTTGATGGATTTTGTGATTCTTAAGAATTGTTTTGCACTTCTAAAATGCAAAGCTTGACACGTATTGCATCAGTAAGCAGGGTGCGGCAATCAGTCAGTTCACCTTTGCAGAGCTGTGTATACAATACTTTATGGATGGGGCGTATGTGATGCCTTCGCCGTGACAGACACACAAACACACACACACACACACACACATGCATACTCATGGTTCCCACTAATGACGGCAAACCAATCAATCACAGTTGGAAGCTTAAGCTTCTGATCTATAATTCATAGACTTTTTCACAACATTTTGACATGCGTGAAGATTTTTGAAGCACAGACATGCATGTTGCTCTGTTTTTCCAGTCTAACTGATCAGTCAACAGATCAGAGGCTTTTAAAACAATGTCTACTCGAGTAAATCTCCTACTCACAGGATCATCCGTGCTGTTGGACACCTTTCACCGGGGCCCATTATTCATTTGGCGGGCCCAAGTGAAACCTCACGTCTGAGTTTGAACAAGCCACTAAACATTGGACATCGGATAGACGTGTAGATCATGTCTATGTTGGGTCTTTCAGTCTGTGATCAATTCTGGACATCTATACGACGTCCAAACACAAACCAACTTGGATGTAAATATGACAACATTTCAACATTTGAACTTTGTACTGGGTCATTTTTTTGGATGTCGTGTGTGACATGTGACGCATATGGCAGAAGCTAAAAATGTAAATGTAATTTTTTTATTTACAAATATCAGCATTGTTGTTATAAACTTGACACATTTAATTACAGATTATTTATAAATAAACATGATTTATTATGTGTTAGCCTATTGAGTTATTCAGTACATGTGGGGTTTTTGTTTTGTTTGGTATTTTGCATAATTTGTTTATTTATTTCAATTAATCAACTTTTTTGTTTGTAACCAGGTTAAAACTGTCATTTGTTAAAATGTCTTGAAATATTTAAAAAGTTGAAATCCATGTTAAAGTGTAAAATAATAATGGTTAAAGTATTTAGAAAACAACTGGAATTCCTTTTAAAAGGAATACAGTGTGTTTAACAAGTTTAAAAGAGCTTTTGCATTTTTAAAAGTGTCCTGTTTTATTGTGAAGAGTTGTGTAAGAGGAAGTGAGCGTGTTTGTGATCGGTAGCTGGACTGAGACAAGTTTCGATGGAGCAGCTGCTCAAGAGCCCGCACCATCTTGGAGTTGTCCGTGGATCACTCTGCATTCCTCCCACACATAACTGTTATGATCTAGTCCCATCTCAGAAGGTGGCATACTGTTCCAGATCATTTTCCATTAACTTCATTTGATTGTCTCAGCTGCAGATGATAACTGGTGTAAACGAAGCTACAGAAAAATAAACTGGTAGCCTGTAGAAAACGTATCATCCGACCTCTGGAAACACGGGACTACAGAATCTATAGAAGCAGTATAAAACAACGTCTACAATGAATCCAAGTCTGACGTGGACCAAAATTGTACGTCCAAAAATGACACGTAGCTCTGATGTTACAGTGCACAGTGGGAAGAGCCTATATTTGGCACTGGATTAATGTATCCATCCATCCTCTTCAGCTTATCCTTATCAGGGTAGGGTGGCGGCAGGATCCCAGTAGGGCAAGAGGCAGGGTAAACCAAACCTGACAGATTGTCAGTCAGTCATAGGGCTATCACAGAGAGACAGACAACCATTCATACTCACATTCACACCTATGGGCATTTAGAATCACCAGTTAACCTAACTCCACTAACTGCATGTTTTTGGACTGTAGGAGGAAGTACCTGAAGAGAACCTAACTAAACACATCATACAAACTGCACACAGAAAGGCCCCAGCCAGATGGTGGAGCCAAACTCAGCTGTAAGGCAACAGAAGTGGCAGAAGGAGGCAGAAGTGATATCTGACTGAGAGGGTGAAGTCATCAGCTAATGCTAGCAAGCTGCACTTATAAACTGTAAGGGTGCTATGGGCTGATACGGGTATCTGCTAATAGATGCTAAATACTAGAATTTCACTCTCCAAAAACTGAAGCACAAACTCCTTGGATAGGCTGTACCATACATGAAGGCATATTCATTTTCAGGTAATTAAAAAAATATTGCAAAAGGCGCCAACAGCACAAATAAGGTCCAGTTTGATGTCTCTTGTTAGTGGAAGTGATGTCCAGCACTACAGCTGAGATCAACATCGCGTAGTCTATTGCTACGAAGAGGCTAGCTACCCATAAAGTCTCTTGTTAACGTGGGGATTGACTTGCTTTTGGAGTCAAGCCAAGTGGTCACTCAAGGCAGTATAGTTTTTGGTAGTGTTGGTATCATTTTTCAGCCCCATAGGTTACTGCTCATGAGTAACAGGAAAATATTTTTTTCTCAAAGCATTTAGTTTACCCCATATACACGCTTACATGCATAGCTTCGTGTGCAAGTCTGTACATGTGCAATAATGGTAAATGGCCTGTATTTGTATAGCGCTTTACTTAGTCCCTAAGGACCCCAAAGCGCTTTACACTACATTCAGTCATTCACACACACATTCACACACTGGTGATGGCAAGCTACATTGTAGCCACAGCTGCCCTGGGGCGCACTGACAGAGGCGAGGCTGCCGGACACTAGCGCCACCGGGCCCTCTGACCACCACCAGAAAACACATTATATGCCGCAATAAATGCACTGTCCAAGTGTCCTCTCTCCCCACTGCCCTTCAGCAGCAGGCAGCAGCAAACAGGTCGTCAGAGCAGGCCGAGATGATGATTAAATTTAACATTGGCACTCTTTGGCAACATTGTAGACAAAGCACTTTAAGCACAAGCACTTTTTCAGTAACTTATCTTTCTTGTAGAACTGTGCTCCAAATAAAGAACTTTGTGTTGACAAGATTGTTAGTTAATCATTTACAAATCAATATTGTCTGTATGGACAGCAATTTATAAATAAATAAA
>VUQG01044891.1:44830-57422 GCA_015106755.1 Etia nguti | reverse complement strand
ATCCAAAGAAGAGCTTTGAATGTCCTTCCAGAAGCCTGGAGAACTATTCCTGAAGACTACTTAAAGAAATGATGAGAAAGCTGCCTAAGAGAGTTCAGACTGTGCTGAAGAATAAAGGTGGTCACACCAAATAGTGACTTTGAAGCTTGTTAGAATTGTACAAACTCTGGTTTTTGCCTTATATGCTGCATTTACACGTATATTTGCACATGTCAATAAACCAGCCCATCTGTTTTCCGTTTTCCTAGCAAAATATAAAGAAAGGAGGGATGGCTTAAGATAATTGCACCACAGTGTAGCATTAGAAAACAGATTGATTTCAATAGAGAACAGCTATGTGGAGGCAGAGCAAAAGGAGTTACAGAAAATGGAGTGATAACTATATAAAAAGAATATAGAGCGATATGGAGAATATAAACACAGAGAATAGACACATAGAGATATTGATATAGAAAACAGAGATGGAAAAACAAAGAATAAACAGAACGATGCAGACCACAGAGAAAATAGAAATATGGAGATCTAAGGAATATAGATATAGAGAACAGAGATATAGAAAAATCTGTAATTTCATGTAAAAACCATTACCAGAAATGCTCTGAGCATGTTTGAACGAGCACAAAGAGACAGTATTTAAAGTGTAGCGTCTGTCTGCTGCCACCAAAACAAATCCTGCACGTTTACTGCACTTCGCAAATAAAATGGTTTTGATTGGGATTCTGATAGATCCCTCAAGAAAACTTTTCACTCCGAGATGAAGGGGGGAAAAAAGGGAGACGACTTATCGCTCACCGAAATGAATAATTGACGGCGTCTCCGATGAATAATTAATCAAACATTTGAATAATTGTTGTAGCTCTAATCTCGACAGACATTTGCATATCGGCGTGCTCTTAATATCTGCCTCCGTATATGAGTTTACATCCTCTCAGGACGCACGGATAGAATTAAAAGATCTAACTTACATCTGCAGAAACCTTGTCCAGCTCTCGGCGATTTCTTACTCAGCCAGACGATGAAGCACTGCTCAGAGAGGAAAAGAGTTTCTAAACATATGGATAAAGGCAAAAAAAAATAAGACCTGCAATCCATCGTAATATTGCAACACCTAGAAATGCAAATACCTGCGACTGCAGCTCAAAATTTTCCTTAGTATCGTTTCTTTTTCAAGAATAGGTGGATTATATGTGGATTGAATAAAAAAAGCTGAAATGAATTGCTGTATTAAAAGTTTGTTGGGTATGAAGTGGATGAGTCTTGGTTGGAATAATATCAGCCTTTAAAGCTTTTCCCCTGTCTGCTTGTTAGCAAGATATCTTAAAAAGTAAACACATTTGGCTGAAATCAAACCAATCAATTCTGAACCAAACACTGGGTGGGTTTTGGGGGCAAGCATTTTTAGCAATAAATAACATGCTCTGTTTTTATATTTTCAAGGGTCTGCAGGGCATTTACTGGCTTTTAGAGCAACATTCAGTTTTTATTCTCTTTAAAGTCTTACTTTTAGGTGCTATAACATTTTAGCTTCCACTAAATAGGCCAAGTTGACAGATTATACATAGACACGAGTTCTTTTTAACCAGTTTGCTCTGTCAGTAACTGTTTGGAGGGCCGTTGTACTCTCTTCAGATTGGCACAGTAGCTGACCATCCTCTCAACCAGGGTTGGATGCTGGCCACTTTTTGGGAACTGGTGTTGCCTCCAGGAATGGAAATTTCTGATTCTGCCAACTCCCAGAAAAAGAAAAAGACTCAGAGGGAGAGAGACTCAGGCCCTCTATATTCCCCAAATGGTTGCTAGGGGAAACTTATTAAAATGAGGTATATTGCACTGGACCAAAAACCTCCTGTCAATTGCTTTGGACACTGGCAGTCTGACGCAGTCACCTGTAGTTTGCATAGAAGACGCAGGGGAGTCACAAACTGCTTGCCAAAGTGGTGGTGAAACTGCAACATGTGTAATGCAAACCAGAAATGGACACCATTTGACTAACACTGATAATCTCTTCATCATGGCACCTGTTGGTGGGTGGGATATATTAGGGAGCAAGTGAACATTTTGTCATCAAAGTTGATGTGTTAGAAGCCAGGAAAATGGGCAAATGTAAGGATTTGAGTGAGTTTGACAAGAGCTAAACTGCCAGACTGCGTCAGAGAATCTCCGAAACTACTGCTCTTGTGGGTGTTCCCAGCCTGCAGTGGTCAGTATCAATCAAAAGTGGTTCAAGGAAGGAACAGTGGTAAACTAGGGCGCCCATGCTGACCTCTGTCCACTGCCGAAAGCGCCAACAATGGGCACATGAGCATCAGAACTGGACCATGGAGCAATGGAAGAACGTGGCCTGGTCTGATGTTACTTTAACATGTACCACCTACCTAAGCATTGCTGCAGACCATGTACACCATTTCATGGAAATTGTATTCCCTGATGCCTGCGGCCTCTTTCAGCAGGATAACGGATAATGTTCTGCCACAAAGTAAAAGTGGTTTAGAAATGGTTTGAGTAGCACAACACCAAGTTGGGGTGTTGACTTGGCCTCCAAATACCTTGTGACAGATACCCAGGCACACCTTCAGGAGTCTAGTGGGGTCCATGCCTTGATGGGGCAGAGCTGTTTTAGGAGCAAAAGGTGGACCGACACAGTATTAGGCAGGTCGTCATAATATTATGCCTGATTGGTGTAAGTAAAACTTGGCGGTGAGGCGCAATTTTTCTTTAAAGGCGATCAGTTTGCATTGCACTTTTTCTAGTTTCACAGCGAGTGAGTGTGGTGCGTTGGATGGTTGAACCCCTAGTTTTAACCCCATAAGGTCTGGAGGGAAGGAAAATGACTTTATTTGGAAAACGTGTTTGATGTGTGTTAGTTAAAAGCCACATATTCTGATAGCAAAGGGTTAGAGTTTAGGGTGTTGGTGTTATCGATGAAGTACAGCCATTATACCACAGAAGTAATTCAGTAAAACAAACTGATTCCCAGGATATCGCCTACAACTGTCCAAACTCACTATCAGTCAATTTATTGCCTAGGACCACATGACTACAACTGGTTTCAGTGTGTTTATGTGTGTCTTCCCAGAGGATCACTAACTTTAAACCAGACTGCAGCAAATGAATGTTTTGGTTTTTTTTGCCAGCAACTGTGGGGGAACTTTGCAGAGAAGTCAGCTTTGAACCCTTGGCCTCTTCGATAAGATTTCACAGGGTTCCCAGTTTGCTCGTTTGGGCTTTCAGATGTTTGCATTATTTTTCAGAGCTGCCTCAGACAAACAGATCTTTTTCATCCTCTGCTAAAGTTTATGGCCCTGTAGGAACTCGGAGAAAGTCAGTTCACGCTCTGCTGGATGCGCTGTATACCTCCACTGCTCATTTTAGACGCACCATCTTTCCAACATTGTCATCCATGGCGTTTGTTATCTTGACACTCAAAGGATTTTGGGGAATATAAGCTGGCGTAGGAAGCAAATTGCTGTTGTGTTCAACACTTCCTTCCACGTTTGGTCCTCGCTGAGTAAAACCATCACTTGCACCTCTCGCTTCTGACCATTTCTCTTTGTATGTGTGTGTGCGTGTGTTGGTGTATGTGTTAGGAGGGGAGTCGATTATTCGTCTTTTGATCCTAGCGTGCTTGTTGTCAAAAGCTGCCTGGATTGAAGAGACTGTTGGCCACAATTGACTGTGACAATTAGGGCACGATCGCAGTCCCCAAGTGGAGCACTTAAAGGCTAATTTACATGTCACTTTGCCGAATTAAAAAAAGAAAAAAACATAGCGGGAGAAAAGATATTCTGCTTTTGCTCACCCTCCCTCCCACCTTCTTCTTTTTTCAGTCTATCTACTCCATCTTTTTTTTTTATTTTTTATTCCTGCATGCCTTGTAAACTGTAATTTGTACACTGCTTAGGGGAACCAGGCAGAAGAGAGGCAACCGGCATTTCCATTTGAAAAGAGGCAATCACCAGGCCACTGCTGAGCCTATTGTCCGGTGGTGGTGGTAGTGGCGGGGGGGTGACAGAGGGGGTAGCAGGGGGGCAATTTACAGGCAGTGAACTTAACCTTCTGGTGAGGTACATTTATACTCGTACGCATGCAGATCTTCTCGTGTTTGCTGATATGCTGGACTGATAGTTCTTTTGATATTGTTCTGATATTGTTCTTTTATCAAGAACAGGATGTCCATCAGTCAGGATCCTCGTCGCTCCTCCTGCTGTGAGAGATCCTTAATTCAACTGTCCTCATGCTTTTCCATCTCCATTCCCATGGAATCAAATGCTGATGTTTTTCCAAGCCACTGGCACCTTTAAGATACCCTTAAGGTGTCCCTTGGTGTTGGGGCTGTGACACTCAGGACTCCCTGGAAACAGTGTGACAGCTTGTAAAATTGATGATTATTGCCAGGGTCACATTCTTGTTTTTTAACATGGTGTGAAGGGGCAAATTTTAAACCCAAATCAAAATCTTTTCCAAATGCTTAAGATTCCCGTCTTCATAATAACAATAACATGCTAGTGTCAATGATATATGATCTAAGCAGCACAACCTAAATTATTGTGACTGTGTGGAATAAAGTTGCAATCTCATTCTCTTTAAAATGGTTGTTTAAAAGATTGAGACAAAGTCTATGAACACTGGCCGGGGTTGCCATTTCAAAGCAACCCCCTTTTTTTCTAAGGGAAGGAAGAACCACGGGTAGGATCAAACCACCTACCTTCTAATTAGTAGAGAATCCACACTACCATCTGAGCCTCAGCCACCCCACTACTTATCCAGTTTTGTTAACTGGAGTATTATTTACCCAAGATTAAGAGACTGTAAGTTGCACAGATTTCCGTCAAATAAGGTAGTACAAATTCGCCAACCATGTGCATCATCAACCAAAGACTAATTTTGAACTCTGCCTTTGATTGGAACCAGCAAGCTAAACGAAAAGAAGAAAAAAAAGTATAGTAGGTAAAGTATAAACCAGGCAAAGAAAAAATGAGCACAAACAAAAAGCTCCCAAACAGGAAGCAAATTTTTGTTTCCTGACTGGTTCCTACTGACTTACTCTATTCAACAAATTTTGCAGCTCTTTAAAAGAGCACTGTTATCTGTGGCTTTTCAACATTGCAAAAACGACCAGGCAGGCAGCAACGCCAAAGGATCAATCATGACACTAGAACACTTGCTGTTTCTGAACAATACTGGGTAGTCGCAATTTTTTGTTGTCAAAATTTTGGATTAAAAAAAACAATTCAAGCCTTTACTTCTAGCTAGTTGGAAAAACAACTCGGTAAATCAATCAAGACCCTACATTCAAGAGAAAATTCCAATTTCCGTACAACAAATGTAGTTTACACTTGGTTATAAGGGCAAGAGCAAGTGCTGGCATGAATGGCGAGGTGGGCTGCAAAGCAGCTTGCAGCCGTGTCATAACTGCAGGTAGGCTGAAGCAGCTTAAACAGCACGTCCTATGAGATATGCCATTTAGATTTTTTAAAATTCACACTTGGATGATGTTAACTGAAAATAATTGAATAAATACACATTTTTTAAGGGAGCAAAGTCACCACTGTACTGAAAAGGGATGTGCTGGATTAATAACACAGAATTATCCTTTTTTATCTCGATTATCCTGTTTTGATCATTCCTGGAAGCCAATGAAATGTTGCTTTAACTGAAAATCACATCTGATTGATTGCCCACACCTACTGAATTATGAATTCAAAAACCTTTTTAATGTTGGCAACACATGCAGTCAGTTGTGGCCTTAAAAACCCCAGATCGGCTCAAACAAACACCCCTTTTCCCTCAGTTCTTCCTCATGGTTGAACTTTCTTTTCTTCTCCTCTGACAGGCTGTTTGTGACAGGTGCAGAGTGTGTGTCTGTCTGTGTGTGTGTGTGCATGAAAATGTGTGTGTGTGAAAGGACTCCCTCCCTTCATCCATGTCTCTCTCTCTCACACACACACACACACACACACACACACACACACACACACACACACACACAAATAAACGCACACACATGCTTCCCCTCTTCTGTGTGAATGTGTGTGTGTGGTTTTCTACATGTGAACGAGTTATACAGGAAGAAATCCAAGTTGGGAATCTTCTCCATCACTCCTGAGAAAATCTAATAATCTATTTACAAAGCCAATAAGTGTATCCAAAGGTGTGTGTGTGTGTGGTGTTCAGGCATACGTCAGCCTGGCCTGGGATTGTCGTGCAGCTCAGCCCGCTCACAATAATCACCGGAATAAATTCCCTCCTCTGCTGTGAATGACCTAATCCAGATTTGATGGTCATTATATCAGACCTGCTTCATTATGCTGTAAACATACAGCACAGATAATCTTAATCTCTGTAATGCCACTGTAAACGAGAACAGCAGTGCTGCTGCATGAAACCCACCTCTGGTTTGTTTTTGTTCACACTCATTTTGTGGATTTTATGTTATTCGAGACATTTGAATTCAACGTTTTCTCCCTCCCTAAATCCCTGCAAACATCATTTCTGTAGATACTGATATGAGTATCAGGTTGAATGTAGGTTACTAATCCCGGCGATTGAGCCTTTAATTAATTGCACAGTTTTGTAATAAGGCTGGGAGGATTAGTGTGTGGACAGGTGGGCAGATTTAAACCTCACTGGGCTGGACACATGTTGAGACTGAAGGGAAGCCATCATCCCGAACAAAGAGGGATTTTTTTTTCTTTTTTTTTTTTTATTCCATGGATAGACTCCAAATGTCTGCGTACATGCAACAGAAACTGTTCAAAACAGCGCCCCGAATGTAAGCCTCGACAATCCATTTGCTGCTGCCAAGTACCATTTCACAGGGTTCCACACAGGACCTTTATGGTGTTTAAACACATGAAAGGCTCTCCATAAAGGAGCCCGGTCACATTGTTTTTCAATGGCTATTGTTTGAATTGCAGTCTTCATTCATGGCACCATGCTCAAAGGTGACACACTGGACTTACCACTGTGAAAAGTTTACAGTGGCAAAACAATAACTAAACATGAAGAAAAAATAATTCTGATGGGATACACAGGCCCTTTAAAGGTTTCTTCAGCTTCTGATAATGTTGCAGTTTTTAACCATGTGACTGGATGCTTCTAACACTGTCTATGAAAAAGTTTAACCGGTTCATGCTCCTGCAAAGATATTTGCCTCTTTTTTTCATAACTATCATTTTTTGCCCAGTCTCAGATGATTTGTGTATCTTAACAGGAAGTGATTTTTTTTATGCTGTTAGGGTCAAAAAGTCCAAATTTGGATGCTGGAGCGGCTGGTGGACGTGGAAATCGTTTTGTTGCTCGCACAGGGTTTATTCAACAAAACCACTTGGTCAGGTTTAGGGACCAAAAGTGAAGTTATTAATTAGGTTTGGGCACCAAACCCAAAACACTTGGTTAAGTTTATTCACCAAAGCTACTGTGTTAGGTTTACTGACCAACAGAAAACTAATATATTTGGTTTAGGCACCAAAACCAAAGTACGTTGTTAAGTTCTGTCCTTGTACAAGAATACATGACATTTTTATGACTATTTAACATTTTTCTAACCTAAATCATCTTTGGTGTCTTAGGTACCCCTCTTTTCCTCTGTTGGTTCAGCTGAAAGAGTTGATAAACAGGTAAAACTTGGACTACAAGAACACTAAAAACAAATATACTGCATTACACTAACATTATTTCTGATTTCAGCAGTAGTTTTACTAACCAAGCTTAACTCTTCTTTATACTGTAGATGGAGAAAAAAGCACAGGCTGTTACCCTCACTCCATACCACACATACAAACTTGGCAAAGTCCAGTCTACATGCACACACACTTATATTACCTCCTAACTAGTTGCCGACCCCCACGCACACACCGCCTGGGTAACTGAACGCATCCCTGCATATTTACCTGTGTTTTATCTCTTTTCCATCCGGAACGGTGGAGATGTGAAGCGACCTGCTGAGCGCCTCCACGGGAGGAAAGGAAACAGAAATTACTGAGAGACAGACAGAGAGATAAAGAGAGAAACATGACTGATTTATCCCACACATACAGAAATTAGAGAGGTGCAGTAAAGAAAGAGGAAGAGAAGCAGAGATGAAGACAGCATTTATATGGTTAGAAAAAAAATCAAATCAAATGAAAGCAACATTGTTAAATATTTCCTGCGCTGTTTCAGAAACATTCAAACTGCAGCACAGAAAATAGTGGACGAATTGCCGAATACATTATGAAACACTGGAAAATATATAAAAAATGTAGACTGGGCATCATTTTATAATAGCACAAAGGTGGCTTTAGATGTCCTGAAATATCCGTCTAGTTTAGCCTCCCATCAATGTACCTGCTGACCTTTCTTTCACATAAGATACCAGATACAATTTGTCATAAGAAATATGACTGAACATCTGACTAAAAGGGTCAAGCCTCAATATTTCTAACAAATTACTTTGTTTGTTAATATTTAAAGCTCAATATATCTGCACATAGCTGGAGCCAAGACTTGTTCAGCCTAGTTTAGCATAAAATCTGGAAATAGGTGCAAACAACAAGCCTAGTTCTCTCTAAAGAGAAAATACCCTGAAGCTTTTCCATGTAACATGTTGCAAGGGACAAACTATAGGTGAGAACAATTGAGCTGTTGTGCAAGTATCTCCTATAGTACTTGTTTTACTACTTATAAAATAATTTTAGACCTCTGTCACTTTAGAGGACTTGTTAAGCAGAACTTTGTGATGTAGATACCCTGAACCAGTTCGTCTATCACAAAACCAAACTGGACCACACTACGAAGCTAGTATCACATCAAGGGCCACATCTTAAGCATCTAAACTAGACCACTTGGATAGATTAGTCACCAAAACTGGTTCTCAAACCTAGCCAGGAAGTACTAGGTTATCTTTATGAACCAAAACTAAACTAGTTCACTTTAGGCACAAAAACAAAACTAATCAGTGAGGTTTAGATGCTAAAACTAAACCAATCGATGGAGTTTAATAACCAAAACTGAACAACTTGGGTAGGTTTGGACACCTAAACTAAATCACGAAGTTTAGACACTAAAACTAAACCAATCAATGAGATTTATGCACCAAAACTACTAGGTTATGTTTATGAACCAAAAGCCACACTAGTCAGTTAATTTTAGGCACAAAAACAAAACTACTTGATGAGGTTGAAGCACCAAAACTAAACCACTTAGTTAGGTTTAGACATTTAATCTGAACCAATCAATGACGTTTAAGCACCAATAACTCTATTTCTTTGGGAGCTGGGTTTAGGGGCCAAAACTCAACTACTTTGTTAGATTAAGGCACCAACTTTAATTAGTCAGTTAAGTTTATCATTCTCTTGGATAAATTGTGTTTTATTTCAATACCAAACTAACTTTCACAGTAATGCTGAATATTCCATATACAGTATCTTTCTTTCCTGCAATTTATTAACCATAAACTCGGGTTTAGGCACAATTTGATCAACTAAAATTCAACAAGCTATTATATCATCAGCGCTACTACTTTCAGTATGCGGGGTAATAAAATATGGGAAAGTCATGTTACGTAAAAACGTTTCATGTATTTCTTAAAAGGTTGAAATAATAGCTCACTGGCTGTGGGTACATTTTAAAGATCTTTGAGTAGGTACATAGGTGTACAGTACAGCTACCAAAAGTAAAAGTAGTAAAAAAAAAGTACTCAGTATGCAGAATGGCTCTTTTTATTGCTGTATCAGTTGGTAAAGTTGGATGAATTTATTTTAAATATACTGCTGCTTTCTATAACAGATTTTTACAAAGACTAACCGATTCTCATCAATTGCTATATTCACTATTATTCAGAAAATTTATCCTCAGGTAATAAATACAATTAAAAAGAGGCTTTAAATATGATTTCACTTCCATGCCAGTCATCACTTTCTAAGAAGAGGTGTTAATTTTGTTAAATAGTGGATGTCTCATTTTGGAACGAAACTCTTCATTTATCTCCAAATGTCAATTAAATTCAAATATAATCAAATATATCTCAATGAATAAAACATTGTGGGTAGCACGTTGGATGAGCTTTCGCTGCTCACAGTGAACGCCGTTTCTCTTTCTCTCTCATTAGAAGCAGCCTTGAGCGTTATAGCAACTCCCTCTCTCTCTCTCTCGTCGCTTCCCCGCACACACACATTTCCACCAGGCTGGGTGCTAGCTGTTAGTGGCCCCAAACAGTTTCACAGTACATTTAGAGTTTGATCTTCTGCTAGCGATACGATGGCGCAGCATGGCCGAGCTGCCTGCTGCACAGGGTATAGAAACAGGCAGAGGACCACTTAAACCCGTATAGAAACTCACCTCTGTGCCGGCTGCAGAGGATAATAAAGACTTGCTGTTTGAAATCAGGTTTTCACCAAGTGAAGACTTTATTTTCCCTGAGGAGGAAACCCAGGTAGAAGAAACACCTGTGTTATAGACAACATATTTAACGACGCCCCCCCAACATAGCACTTGGTAGTAGCATGTTATAAAAATGGGATTCCAAAACTGAGGGTATGTAGCAAGATTATCTTAACTAATCTGAAAAAGAAATTAGTATTTGGTTAAAGAACTGAGTGGACTTCAGTAGACATAAAAGCTTTTGAGAAAACTACACATAACAGTAAAGCTGTGGAAATATACAGCCAAAAGGAATACATTCAAACCGATTAAAAAACAGTCAAAAAATAGCTATCTAGAACTACAGGCTACCACCTGAAACTGGTAGCTAATAATATAAATAACAAAATTAAATGGTTAACAAAACGTGGGTCATAAATATTTAAACTCAGGCAGTGTGGACTGAGTGGTGACAAAGTAGCTGAATTTAGTCTAAGGAGAGAAAATTATGAACAGAAAGTATGAAATGAGTTGGAAAGTTGAAAGTATATCAGTAACAATTTTAGCCATGGTTGAACTGTTGCAGTACTTAGCTCTATCTATCAACCCATCAGTGTTGCCACTTATTGTAGGTATTTGACCAAAACCACACAAGTATTAAATATATGTTATATTCACGTTCAAAGTTCTGTATATAGTGCTTTTTATCAGAGGGAAATGGGGCTGGAGGTTCAAACAAAAGAGGTCCATGAACTGAGAGAAGCTCCCAGCTTAACCTTTGCACTTTTGGTTTTACCCCAGCATTCCCATAGCCAGAAACAGTTAAAGTGTTGGAATATGGGCACCATTAGGGGATTATGGGATGAAGGCATAAACTGGTTATGACACTGCATGTCCATGTACAGTACTTACATTATAACATATAACAACATTTGGTGTAAATCTAGCAAGCGGCAGCCTGAACCTTTGATAATAGGTCGAATTAATCCATGTTTTCATGTTGTTTAGACCAAATTTTGGCCCTACCATCTGAATGTTGCAGCAGAAATCAAGACTCATCAGACCAGACAATAGTTTTTCAATCTTCTCTTATCCAATTCTGGTGAGCCTGTATGAATTGTAGCCTCAGTTTCTTGTTTTTATGCATTCATTGTATTCATTGCATATTGTTGTGCATTCAGAGATGCTCTTCTGCATATTTTGGTTGTACCAACTGGTTGTTGGAGTTACTGTTGCGTTCCTGTCAGCTGGAAGCAGTCTGACCATTCTCGTATAACTTCTGGTATCACCAAAGCATTTTCTGCTTTTTTTATAAGTACCACTAACTCACACTAGCCCACCTGGCACCAACAACCATGCCACATTAAGTCATTTAAAGTCAGTCGGTTAACTATCCTTTCTTTCCCATTCTGATGCTCACTTTGAACTTCATCTTCACCCATGTCCCCATGCCTAAACACAGTGAGTTATTGCCATGTGATTGGCTGATATTTACACTAAGAAACTGTTGAACAGACGTACTTTATAAAGGATAAAGATGTGAGTGTACATCTATGGTTTTGGGTACAATTTTGAATGTTGCATTTTCTTTTAATGGAGTAAGATTTCATTTTTTACTCTTATTTTGTTTTATTTTTTAGGACAAGTACAGAAACTTAAACACAAAACCAAGGTTAGAGTTGGAAAAGAAATCTGGGTTTAAGATTTATTAATGGCTGAATTGTTTAGCCTTTATATAAAAGTAATGCCTCACTGCCAAACTACTTTTCAGAGTCCATTATCATTATCTATTAAGTTTTAATGTGTTTAGTGCTGCCTGTGTGCATTGTAGGGGTAGTTCATAAATGTCTGGCAAATACTGGGACAGTGCAATAAAGCACCCAAAAACTAAAAACTAAACACAAGGTCTCCTGCAAACCAGACATCAGGGGTTTTGGTGCACCAATCAAGTTTTGTTGCTTATTTTTGGGGGTAAAAGAATTGTGGTGGGTGCAGAAGAGGGAGGAGCGTTTGCGGATTGGTAGGGCTGTTGAGGTCTGTCTTTACAGAATTGTCTATCAATAGGTGCAGCCAGTGTCAGTAGTCCTTCTCATCAAACCGGGGCCTGACAAAGAGGCGGTGGCGCATGGGAAAGGGGCAGCAAGGTGAAACTAATGCCATGGATGTTTGATTCATCAGGGCCTCATTGTTGGCGGCCACGGCTGATTGTGAAGGTTCAGTCAAGCAAAAGGGGTGCGGAGTAATCAGTCGG
>VUQG01044891.1:21846-34945 GCA_015106755.1 Etia nguti | reverse complement strand
CAGTGAAGCCAGTTTCACATCTCCATGAGTGGGCGCCGACCAAGAAAGAAGCCACTGCTCCAAAATCGACAAGCTTGACTGAAACGTGGACGAGCCAAACGCCCTCTGGAGAAATGTTTGATGGTCAGACGAGACAAAGATGGAGCTGTTTGGAGGAGTAAAGGTGAGGCTTTCAAACCTGAGGACACTGTACCAGCTGTGAAGCATGGTGGTGGTAGTATCACCCTCTGGGCTGTTTTATCCAGACAGGATTAAGTCAGAAGACTGCTGATGGTATCTGATCGAGGTGCAACTTGCTAAGAGACTAAATATTACTTAGGGTCTGTATATATTTGAGACTATACATGTACTTTGGACCAGAGAAAACCCAAGAGAACTTCAGACATATTCTTTAAAGTCATTAAAGCTATACAATCCAAAAAAACAGTTCAAAGAAATGATTACCCTTTCAAAGAAAGCTCAAAATTACCCTGATATTCATGTCCATGATGAGAGGACAGAAATTTGGGATTTTTACCAAATCTTTGAGTGTCTGAGGTAAAAGGAGAGCCTACGTTTGTGACTGGGAGCACATACAGAGCTTTTTTAACATGTTATGATAGAATCAGACCACTGAAGAAATACACGTGTGCAGGAAATGCGTGAGCAGCTCCACGTTCCAGCGTGATAATGACAACACGTTAGGGCTCAGACCGCGATCACGCGCCTGGAAACTGGAACGTTAAAATATTCATTATTCAATCAGCCACATAAAGCTCTGACGGCAAATCAAGGAGCAGACGTGAAGCTTACACCAGAGGTCCAGCAAGTTCTCGCTCATGGTGGAACCATGACGTTGAAATCCGGCCCGTCGTCCACTTCACGCCCGTCTGTGGAAACCAAACATAGTCGTTAGAGCGTCACAGGAGGCGCTCGCTGCTCTCACAGCACGTTCACTTTATTAGATATTCATACACTTATTTCTCTTCAGAAACTGAAGGCAGTCGCTCAGGTTTTCAGAATCAGGGACAGGTGAAGGTCAGAGTCTGAACCTGCTCCTGCAGGTGTGACCTCTCAGACCGAAATATAGTTTAAGCGTTTCTTTTTATCTTTCACATTTCTCCACACCGTGTGCATTTCATCAAAGAGCTGCAGGAGTTTCACGCACCGTCACACCATCAGCGAGCACGGGAATCATTCTGGATCCAAATGTTCATTTAATACCAAAACAAAAGCTCATTTCCTGGAATCGTTTTCTAATAATAAGAGAAAAAAACAGATACTTCAGCCGGACAAACAGCTTTTGCCTCAGACTTAAATAGAACCGTGTAAAAGGGGCTGGGTGACAGGGGTAAAGCTCAAGGAAAAACGTGGAATTTTTTGAGAATAAAGTTTTAAAAATTTTTTTAAAAAATGTGTCTGCTTGATTTTTCAAGACTAACCTGGAAATACGTTTGCATATTTGGACTCCTGGGATTAATATCTGTGTAACAGTATCAAACATTTTTCATGGAACCCAAAAATGATTTTCTCCAAATTTTCCCAACACCTCTGACCCAGCTGCGGATTTTTTTTTTAGCCTCAGCGCTGCCGATACACCTAAAATGTCCCGGTTAGACCGTCACAGAACAAACACAGGGCACTGCCCCTCGGGAGGCTTACAGAAGCTGGCCAATCAGAGGAAAGTGGCCTGTTAGAGAATACAGGAGCAGAGCCAGTGTAACACAAAGAAGGATTATTCTGAACAGTGAATCATGCAAAGCTGCAGAGCCTGCAGTAAATACTCTGAAGGGTCCTGCTGCTGCTTTATGCATCCCATAATAACCGTGCTACAGCCACAAGCTCTGCGGGTTTACCTGGAAAGATAAAATTAAATCACCTGCGTGATAAGAACACGGGATTATCTGATTTAGATACGAAGCAGCTGTGGGTGTGATCAGGTATTGATCTGCGGTATGATCAGGTACAGATGCCCGGGATCAGTGTGTGGGTTTCGGACGGGTCTGCCCCTCCGTGGCTTCACGGAGCTCCGAAACAGAAACTCTGAACGTGCGCTGCGAGGTCCACCGACACGTGAACCCCGCAGACTAAAGTTGCCTTTAACTTTGCGCAGGTTAGCGGCCGACAGGAGCGGATTACCGCAGAGAGTGCGGCCGGGCTCGGTTCTGCGCCACGCTTTCTCTGTTTCGATCTGCAGGCTGCTGGCAATCTGCCTGCAGTTTTCGGAAGCCATTTTCACTGGCCACACTGGCCACCGACACGGACCCACCTTCGTGCAGACACGCAGCGGGGACTCGGAGCCTCTCCCCAGGGTGAACCGCGCTCTCTGCCCCCTCCCCCGGCCGCTGGCTCCGCCGCTGCCCGCAGATCACAAGTTTGGCGTTAATTTTTGCACCGACTCAGTCGCCTCCCCCGAGCTGTGACCACCATTTTTTATCACAGGAAATGACATGGAAAAACGGAAGAAAGCAAGTGCGCAAAAATTAAAGTTCACCGAGTGCCTGCGGAGGCTGGAGGCCGGGAGAGGAGGCGGGGAGGCGGCTTCGGCCGCAGCTCAGTCCGCCTGTCAGCGCTCATCTCCGACCAGCTGTAGGCTGCAGACCCGCCGAGGATCCAGGGCTCACCGGGTCACCCCACAGAGTGCTCCTGCACACACACACACACACACACACACTGAATTCCCTTTCTTATGTGAAGGACAAATGGATTTTATTTTAATGTAACTTCATCACCTCCATCACTAAGACAGGGACATTTCTGGCTCATGGAAGGATCGATACAGCTGATCAGGCCGTGAGACACACTGATGACAAAACTGATCAGAGTACAGAAACAGGGCCGACAGTTTCAGGCCGATCAGACTCAGAAATCACTGGTTCATCATTTCCGTCTGCCCTCCCCATGTTCCAGTTGGGATCAAAGATGCTGAGGTTTCCTTCATTTATTTACAGACATTAGGAAAAATGTCCACCTCCATCATTAGCCTCCATCCCCTCCTCGGTCACTCCAACCCTCTGCACGTCCTCCTTCACTACATCCATGAACCTCCTCTAAGGTCCTCCTCTTCTCCAGCTTCATCATCCTTTGTCTAATATATCCAGTCTCCCTCCTCTGCACCTGCTGACCTCCACCGTCTGCAAACCATTCATCACTGAAACTGGTCTCCACCACTCCACCCTGCCTGCACTCCCTTCTTCCAGCCACCTTCCAGATGTCCTTTCTTATGCTTTCTCTGGATCCACAGAGACACAGAGCAGCTCCTCCTGAGCTTCTCTAAGCGTGTGATGGATGGAGGCTTGTTGGTGTTTTGGTGCCCCGGTCAGGCGAATTGGCTCCTCAGACTTTCAACACCTCCAGCGGCATTAATCCTCCACCTCCGACAGGGGGCGCCACTGAGCCACGTTTCATCTTTTGGTGCAGTTACACATTTGGGCGAACATCTGCCGGTTTGTTCAGCCTGATATGGAAAAAACTTCGAACGTATTTTTAGCAGGTTGTTTCGCAGTCCCCGCGTCCACGAGGCTCGGGGTAAATGTTTGCAGAGCTCAGTGAACACGGCACACACGGCACAACAGGTGTCTGCGGTTTTACTGCACAAATGATACAAAATGGACAGTTTACCGTAGGAGGAACACAGACGCTGTGAAAGAGGCGGCAACGACCGCAAGTCAAAGAAAAAACAAAATGATAGCAGAGGATGGTTTCGATCCATCGACCTCTGGGTTATGGGCCCAGCACGCTTCCGCTGCGCCACTCTGCTACTTGGGGAGTAGGCCTCACGGGTCTGTATATAAAGACCACACACCACGATTCTCATATCTGATACCGGGTCTCAGATGCGGGAGTTTAGTTTTTAGGGTTTGGCCAGTTTGCCACACGCTTCAGTCCGGGAAGTACACGGGCACAGAGCCGCGGGAATTAATTAAAATCGGACTCGGGATTCAGCCAGAGCTGAACTCTCGTATTTTTACATTGTGACGAGCACCTTCCTTTATGTCCGATCTCCAGCGAGAATACCCGATCATTCTCCCGATTAGAAATGAAAAAAAGCAGAACATTTTTATCTTTTTTCAGCTCCACAGTGATCCAGCGATATCTTTCTGTTTGAGTCTCAGACAGCAGCTCCTAATTGGCTCATTTAGTTTGACATTTTTATTGAAGACAGGAGAAATAAAGGCTGTACGCCTTCTCTTCATTTCAACTCACAACTCTGCAAACATCTGGTAAAATACATGAAAATCTAACATATAATTCAAAAGCTACGAAACGAGAAACAAATTAAAAGGTAAAAACGATTAAAAAAAAAAAAAGGAAAAATATCCTCATTTATAATACAGGGGCCTGCTGTTTTATTGTTTAGGGACTCTACGAACATTTGTTCCATTAATTTAGACTTATTCGTTTCGTAATGAATGTGTTTTTTTTCTTAAAAACAAAATCTTAAATACAGCCCGAGAAATAAATAGGCAGGTACCAGACGATCTGCTTTTCACAATTTATTAACAAAATGATAAAATAAATAAATACAAATTGATCAAATGCTCCTAATATCAACTCCTCCCCATGTTCCCTACAGTATTTCCTAAACACTGCATACAAAGAATTCATCACAGAAGAGGCTCAATACAGAGGTAAGAATCCCACCAGACCAGTCACAATGTCAGGCCAACAGAAGACACATCTGGAACAGAAGTCAAAAAAATAAACACATTCCTTTCCAAAATCATTATGAAAAAATACAAACAATTATACAAATATTCAGATTGTGTAATTACCAATTTACACATTATTCAGCACACCAGGTGAACTTTTCTTTATTCATATCGCTACAATGCATCTCACCAAATGGAAGATAAAAAAAGACTTTTCTTTGTTTTTTCTTTTTTTGAACTTTTCTTTTTTTTGCACTCAACACACCCCCGATGGAATCAGCTGTGGATGAGGTAAGAAGCTGCAGGTGTACATTTGGGTCCAGACAGATGGGCAGGCGGGTGGGCACGAGAGATTAATGACGTCATGTACCGACAGAATACTAGAAGGCCACAATCATGACTTGATCGTTTTAAAACTGATGAAACTTAAAAGTCAGAGCAAACTACCTCACAGGAACGACCGTCAGTCTTTTTTTTTTTTTTAATGCATGAACGGTTAATGTGACCGCGGGCAGGAACACAACAAGCGCGATGCTAACACAGGAAAATGACATCCGAATGATATGCAGAGACGAAATGCATGTTCTCAGTGTTCTTTGGATAAGTTCACCTGGACGGCTCGGCGAAATCGAAACTGAGAAGCAATTTAGAGAGCGCCTTCCTCCCTGAACCCTCGCAGCTCTGCTGGGATCTCGACATTCGGCACGCCGCATCAGCCAAATTAAGACTACAACGAAGAACCTAAACCCATGGATGTATTCAGAGAGCTGACACAGAGCAGAAACTCAGCCCTAAGGCATATTTTGTCTCATTTCCCTCACAGATCTCCTGCACTGTAGCCGGCGTCACCTAAACCTCGGCCAAGCCATGAATCAAACAATCAGAGAACACAGCAGAACCAATCAGAGCAGTGATTTCTCTGAAAACCTGCCAGGAAAAAACTTAACCCACGAGCCAGACAAAGCTAGAACTACATTTTTGATGTTCTTCCTCCTGCGTTCCACTGACAAGATGCTGATGAGGTCAAAGTTGGGGTAACCTTCCGGAAAGAAACTCGCGGCGGACAGAATCCGTTGACTGCGTTCATGTTTGAACCAAGCGCTGGTCGAACTTGGGGTGACGTTAGTCCAAATCCGCAGGCTACTTCTATCAATCACCGGTAAGCGTTCTGCGGTAAGATTGCCCCACAAACGGCACCGTGTCAGTGGAGAACAGGTGTCCAGTTCTTCTTCATACATCCATGGCAAAACCTTCTGATGCTCCTCCCAGAAAAACAAAGAAACCCGTTGAAAGCAAATGGTCACTGCAACATTTAACACCTAAAGGGTGCGCTCTGGCATCTGTGTCTGCCAGAACACCCAAAGAAAAGAAAGTGACTCGAGTTTCACATAAAAACGTAAAAATCAAAGCAGATGCATATCAAAAAAACTGTTCGACACTATTATATCAAAGTTTGCATAAGAAGGCATGCGCTCTGCTGCCGCCGCTGCACTGATATATGTTGTTAATCGGGTCCAAGTTTGATCATTCCAGACGCCTCACGTGACCTAATTTAGCAAACTCGGGCCCTCTCTGAAGCCAAAGAAGAACCAGAACAGTGCAGAGGGGACGACGGACCTTTCAAAACAAAACGAACGCGCTCCCGAGTCCAGCCAGAAAATCCAGGGAACCGGGATTCACGCCTGCACTCTGCGTCGCCGATAGATCCTGGCTCGATAATACTGGTCAAATCAAAAAGTGCATCACAACACAGCTCCGAGCGGGTCATCGTCGGGAAAACCCCGACTGCTTCTCACCAAACGACCTCTGACCTTTGCCAGCGTCTGCACAGGTGTTTGTTTTTTTTTCTCCAAATGTAAAAGTTAATCACAGAAAAAAAAGAAAATAAAACACATTTAAGGCAACTCCTCTATTAAACATCAACAAAACACTATGCGGTCGATTTCAAACGGCATCATATATGAAATGTAGATTAACTTGCATTGACTACTGGCAGCCTGAGGTGGAGGGACCGAGTTTGTGCTCCGGAGTTTGGGGGGAGCTCCTAGGGTCATACGGAGGGGTTAGTAAGGTTCTACAAGTCACAGTGCAAGTCAAGAGACGAATATTATCTGCTGTTTGAAGAAAGGCACTCGAGGTACCTACTGTACAGAGGGAGAGGTCCAGTCTGACTGGAACACAAGTTCGGGCTCTTTGAAAGAAAACCTTGTTGAGACTCGATGACTACTCTGCTCTACCCATGAGTGAACACAGCCTTGCGTGATAAAAAACGCCGACAAACAACAAAACACACAACGAATGATACTCAGAGGGACCCGGGGACGCGTTAGTTGCCTTTTTTCTTTTCTCTTTTTTTTGTTAGAGTTGCATCTCTGGCTCTTCTTTCCCATCTGTGTTCGAATGGCCGAGTTCTTCATCGCAGACAGACGGCGTAAAATGTGACACGGCGGCCGAATGCGTGGAAACGTTTCTCTGGGATCTTCCGAATGAAGGCAGTCTGTACAGCTGACACGAGAACATCGGGTGTCAGATATGCCGACTCGGTCCGCGTGATATGAAGTAAACAGACACACGCAGTCGCCCTGCAGCGTGTTCACCCCTGCGGACACCGCCACGTGCATGTCACTGTGTCTAAACACGCCTTCTATCAGCACTCCAGAGACTGTACAGGTGTTAGCAGGAAACACGGCCAACTTCTGGCATCTGACTCCAACTACTGACGTTTCATCAGTAAGCAACACAGGCTGAAACACGCGGCCACCTTCACGTGTTCTTCATCCTCCTCTGCTGCTGGATCTACCCTGCACCTACAGGGTATCACGCCGACAGCCACTCACAGGTCAGCAGAGCTCCTGGCCTGACTCAGTCACACAGCAGACGGTGCTTGGCACGTCCAGTGTGGCCCAAGTGCTGCTCTGGATGCTCTGGAGCTGGCCGTGTGACTTTGGTGCTCCAACGCGTTGGTTTACGAGTCCTGACTCAAAGGCCGCAAAATCTGCTTTACTGCTCGAGGTCATTGCTCGACTTCTCGACAAGCTGCAGGTAACAGAGCAGCGCTATGGAGCTCTGCATCCAGCGACTCTATTCCCAGCGAACGTGCACGATGACACAAATCAAACGACGTTGGCACTCGGGGGTGAAGACGCCACAAGGAGACTGAAACCTCAGCAACGACGCTCCAAAACAGCTCAAAGAAAGAAAGCGACAGAAATTCCAGAACAACCAGAGGCGCCGTCATCGCCCCGCTCCCAACAAGAAGCCAGCGGTGATCGGCTCAGCAGACGCATCTGAACCGACAGCCACAAACGACAATGTCTCGCTTCAGCCCACACAGAAAGAAAAGAGACGCACGCGTCTGACCGCGAGGGGATGAAGGTGCTTCTCTGGCCGCTCCTCCCAAAAACAGGAACTACGCACGAGCCTTAATGTCAGACAGAGGTTTGTGTGTCCTCCGAGAAAAATATTGGCAATGTGGGGGATAAGTCACATCACAACAAAGAGATGCATACTCTGTTTAATTCCATATTAACATACAAAAAGCTCTTCAGCACTTCTTTGTAATGCAGCAAGCTTGTGCTTTAATCTCAGGATTTGTGGTATCGTCCTTTGAGATCCGTCGGAAGGAGAAGCTTCGTACGACAAATCCCTCCGTTTCAAGGAAAAAAGTTCCTTTAATGTTATTGTTTAGTAAGCTCTCCTGTCTCAGTCTGGGGACTTCCAATTTCTGAAATGGTAGCATCTAAATATCTTACAACGCCGGTGATTTGATCTTTCGATACAGTAAGTGGACTTGTCCCTGCTGAATTTGGGTACGTCGTTTTGGCAGTTCAGGATTCAACAGAAACGCACACAACGCAAAGACGACCACTTCAAAAAGAGGACTCCTTTGTGTGTGGATAATGCCAGTCCAGCAGGTTCAGGAACAGAAAGCACTTATTCTGAAGAAGACTAGGAAGACCTGAATATCTTTTCCTATAAAAAAGAAACACAGCCCAGATATAGTTTGTGTGTGTTGACATTGCAATATTGCAATTTCACATTTAGTGCTCACAGTTGACACACTTGACTCACGAATGAAAACTCAATCACTACACTTGACCGACACCACTGAAAACATCTGTTAGGCTACCGAGCCTGTTTGACCTCGTCCTTTGTACCTGCCGAACGCGCCGCTCGGCGTCTTTACTGCCTGAGCTCAGGTGGGAGGAGATGGGGAGAGGATGGGCCGTTTGGTTACCGGGTGACTTGGAGAAAGGAATAATGTAGGGATTATGGATCGCTCGGGAAGTCTTTCCAAAGGCGTCAGTGTGCTTCAAAAGAGCTTTTCTTGCGACGACGCTGAGGCCTTCAAGGTTTCTGGGATAATGTTGTGTATTGTTCTTGGACGTGGGCAGGTGAGCCCAGATGTACACCACCAGGTGTATCTTCACACCACTTGTACGTGTGGTTTGATGAATGGACATGCTGCAAATCAGTTTCACCAGGAAAGTCAGACCCGTCACCTTCAAGGCAGCCGCATGCTTCAAAGCGACAACTGCCGTCTTTAAAAAGACGATGTCTGAGGAGTGTCTCTGGCTGATATGAAAGGTTATCAGTCTAAGGTATTATTTTCAGAGCTGTTAGCGGTAATCAACTTTGAAGACGGAGTGAAAATCCCATTTTCAGCCTTTTATCTTTCGCTTCATTCAACAGTTGCTGGTATCCAGCTGTCAGGTACCTGGGTTAAGGTAAGTTAGGCCGCTCAGCGTGAGCATTGTTAGCTTCGAATTTAACGCATCGTTTTCTCTACAAAGTTCACGGTAATTCACGGACTGCTACGTTTGACTTCCGATCACTAAACTCCCAGATGCGATGTGATCCAGATTTCTAGGACTGCTTGCATCTGCAGCACCTGTGGTTTGTACCACTCTGTGTTTGAAGCAAACTGAAGCCTTTTCACAGTGAAGGGGTGAAGGTATGCACGGGTTTCTCTCCTCACCAAAGAGATCTGGAGGTCGGCCGGGCGAGGATCGGACGATTGGGAAGATCGGGACGGATGGTTAAGGTTCAGGGTCGTTCACATTAAGTTCGTTGGGACGAGGGCACGAACAGGTTCATTTATCACAACACTGCTTTAGACCAGTAACCCCTGACAGATGTTTGGTTCCACGTTCTCGGCTTTCTTCGTACCCATGTGAACCGTCTCCCCACCTCGCAGTGAACAGGGGCCACTGTAACAGGCACACACTGGTGTGATGATGAGTTAAATCTCCCTTTGAGCATTCCCACCATGACGTCTATCGCTAATTGGCATGATGACACTGGTGCGTACGCCTTCCCGTACCCCAGCTCAGTGGGCGGAACAGCCTACGTCTTCCCAGAGTCATGTGACTTGGGCTGTATATCTACCATTGACACAGTCTGACAATACAATGCAAACAAACAACATTTATACAGATTGGCAACTTCAGGGCACCACACGGTGCAAGCAAGAGTCTTTTTTTTTAATATATATGTTTGAATTCCCCGACCGAAGAGACGCCGCGTTACTTTTTATTGTCCAAACTGCTGACGAGAGCTGGCAAAGAATGCTGGGAGGGTTCTGAGGTTTTGCTGTTGTTGGTGCTGCTGCCATCGCTTCCGGTGATCTCCTCCTGTTTCTTCTCTGCCGGCGTCTCTGGGGGGTTGACGGCAGCCGTCTTGTTCTCAGAGCCGGCGGCGGCGTTGGCGGTGCGGCCTCCGCCGGGGCTCCAATCGGAACAGGCCGGCTCGGCCGTGCCGTTGGTGGTGGCGACGGCCGAGGAAGTGGGAACGTTAGCCGCCGCGGCTGCCTCAGTCTCAGGCTTGGCTACGACCTCCGCCTGGAGACCGGTTCCCGTATTAGCCCCTCCCCCCGGCCCAGTCTTTCCGCCCGCCCCTGCGCCGGGGCCGTTATCTGCTGTTAGGACTGTGCCGTCGGGCTGGCCGGCGGCGTCTCCACCCGTCTGGTTGCTCCCTGTGGCTCCATGCTCCTCAGGCTTGCTCCCTTCGGTGGCGACGCTAGCCGAAGAGCTCCCCGCCTTCACCTTCTCCGCCAAGTTGACTTTGGAAGGAGCTTCAGAGCTGACCATGCCCTCAGCCCTGTCCGGGACTCTCACGTCTTTGCCCTCCGTCTCTGCCAGAGCCTGGTTGAAGTTGAAGGCTTGGATGAGGCGAATCAGGTGTTTGACTTTGTCCAGGGAGAGCTGCATCTCCTTCTGGCGGGCCAGGATGGTGTTTTTGGTCTCCATGCATTTCTGAAAAAATGAAAACAGGCTTTAGTTTCATCCCCTTAAATAAAAAGCGCAGTGACAGTTTGCAGAAGCTGAAGATGGCAGCAGGCATTAAACTACACCGCCATTAAAAACCCCCCTGTGACTGTGATGGCCGGGAGGATGAGCTCTGAACGTTCACGGCACACAGTCCTGGTCGTCACTACTGCCATTACAATATTATAGAGGAATTTCACGTGAAGCCGGAGAATAGCTCTAAAACAATACAATTACAGTACGACGAGCTGCAGAATTCAGGTTTCACTTTCCTGTAGTTTTTATCACTTACCAACCCGACTTGGAGGTATCGGCGTCCCTGAGGCAGATCGCTCAGGACCTGACAGGTATTAGTAATTACACAACGTTTCTCTCACACTGCAGTATTGCAGCGCTTTATCCAACATCCAAACAAAACAATGGCCGTTAAAGCAGCTCACAGTCTTCTCCCTGCTGAGCCAGTTCACAGCCAAAACTTTTAACAAGTTTAGCACTGCACAGATTATGAACGATGGACTGGAGACTGGACCGAGGCATAAACGTGTGTGCTGAGCTCACTGTTATGGAGTTGCTGAGCTGCTTGACTCTCTGTTCCAGCTGCTCTCGCTCCAGTTTCAGCTCCGAGCTCCACTTCATCAGCTTCTGCTTCTCCTCTTCTTTAGCTGCAAGACAAAAACGGGAGAGTCGGTCAGAGCTCGCCAGTCCCGGCAGACGTGAGACGCGAGAAGAACAAAAGCTGCCGTCACCTTCTTTGTAAGCGATGTAGGAATGAACGATAGCCAGGGTGCCAGGCCAGGGAATGGCTTCTTCTTTCTTCAGGATCTGGAGAGAGAAGCTGGGAGTTTTCACAGAGGCGGAAGCTCGGAAAAGAGTTCAGGAAGACAAATTTAGCCGCCACCCTGCGGTGGGGTCGAAACGGGGAGGAGCAATGGGGTGGATGGATGTGAGATGCAGATCTTTACACAATGAATGAGACAGAAGCACAAAAGAACAATACTGCATCACGTTTCTGCTTACAAAGGATCGAACAGTCCTAAAGTTCAGGGCGGCATGGCAGAAGGCCCGCCGGAAGCACATTTCACAGTCTGGACTGCAGTACCCCCTTCCCCCTGACTCAGGATCAGTCTGCTGCGGTTACCTGATCTTGGCATTTTGGACAGATCCACATGCCTTTAGGAATGGTTTTCAGGGGTGGATCCAGGCAGTCCAGGTGATAAACACGAGAACACGTGTCGCACATGAGCAACTGGCCACTGCGTCTGCACACAGTGCAGAAGTCCTCATGGATGTCTCCCTGTGAGGAAGAATTGGACCAATCAGTTTACCCACCAACCATCAGCGGAGAGGCAAGGCGGGGGGCGCCGTGATCTGGTTTAGTTTACAGTCTGGGCTTGTTCTAATGACATGGTGTGTTGTGTTAATCGACTGAGCCCACACAGGGGAGTTAGAATGTGCTCTGCAGTAGAGTTATCAATGACGCTACAGGACTCTGTTCACTTTGTAAGGCTGACTCAAAGTAAAATCAAGTGATGAGTGCAGATGAGTGTCATGGAGACGACAAACTAATGGAGGAGTGCAAATGGTGACAGAGCTACTGGGCCAAAAGGACCGTGTGTGACGGGGCGTCCAACCCTCTGAGCTGTCCGTCTCCCCCATCGTTACTTACATCCCCAGAGCTGGGGCTGGGCAGGGGGAGGGGATGGACGGGGCTGGAGGGGGAGGTCGGGGTGAGGCTGACCAGGTCCGGGACGCTGCTGTATTTGGGTGGACGACCTGGGTGAAATGAGACAGACGACAAAGACGGAAAACAAAGAAAAAAGAAAGATGGAGAGGGGGGAGAAAACAAAAACAAACAGTCTGTATGACATACCTTGGAAAGGGAGTCTTCGTTGGCTAGCATGAGTCAGGGGAGCGGTGAGAGAGGAAGAGGAGGAAGAGGAGGAGTCAGAAGCACAGACAGCAGGGTTAGTGCTCCGAGCGAGCTGACGCCAAGCTCTAGTTCAAAGCTGTCCCGTGGACTCGTGTCAGAAGTTAACACCCCGGTGGGCCGACCTCACGTTCCCACCTCGCCTTTTTGTCTATCGATTTCCGGGCCTCTTCAGCGCAAGGAAGCGCGAACGGAGCGACGAATCTGGCCCCGACTTTCGCCACGTAAAAGTCATCAACCGGCTTAATACAGGTATGAGACGCATGGACTCAACA
>VUQG01044891.1:0-21826 GCA_015106755.1 Etia nguti | reverse complement strand
ACGCATGGACTCAACAGGCACACCGTGGCCTGGGCGCTCAGTACAGGTCAACCTGCAAGCTAGTTTGTAATTGGCCCAACAGAGACCCGAAGTGAAAAGACAAACAGGAAGTGGAAGAAATTAATAAGAGAGCGCCTGCGGCGAGGTGGAAACCCCGAGGTCAGCGTTTGGAGGGCGAAGCTCGAAGGAACAGTCGAACATCAGCACGAACACTGACGCAGACTTCCTTCACCTCTTTTGGGATGTGTTAAAATCTGACACCACGAGTTGCATGTTAGATTAGCATCTAGCGTTACGACGTCTGCAGCTTGACAGTCGGAAAGTGTGATGTTATCGAATCAGAAACACCGTTAGTCGTGTTACCAGCGGTGTGGCTCCGCTACCAGCAAACAAACATCATAACTGGGAGTCAGGATGTTCCTACAATTCCCAGAGTGCATTTCAGCTCTTCCCAGAGAAAACAAAAGGTCTAACCGGATTCATCCTCCTTCATCAGAGGCTCCACAGGTCTGATCATCAACCACACTTTGGACCACGATAGAAGAACTTGGCATTGTTTTATGGTTCGCTCAAAGGGTAAATCTGTGTCTCTGTGTTTAGTTTTGTGAATGAAACCCTCCTGGCATCATCAGCACTAAATGACACAACATGTGGGCACATTTCAGCCCGTTTGAAGAGCCGACTTCAGAGCCTCGAGGACAAACAAGCATGAATCCGGCTTTAGAAGCAAAACCCGACTGAAGCGACAGAGACAGGAAGCAGAAGCAGGAGAAGAGACGAGTTTCACAGCACGTTATTAGCACCGAGCATCAGATAGGACACTAATCTACTGTTTCTACTCTTCTTCAACACAATGAAACACACACACACTCTTCTCTGCAGCTCTGCCACAGCTCTCAGCTGATTATTGTCTCTACTGTAGCTCTGCCTGATTCTATTGTCATGCATCGTTCAGTCTCTACTGGTTTCTACTGTCATTTCTACCATCTTTGACCTGTATTTCATACGGACCTCTCTTCCTGGTCCCCTGGTGCAGAGGGCTGTTCAGGTAACTCACTGCACTCTTTTTCCTCTGAAACAAAAGAGAAAAATGTCATTAATACTGAAGTCGTTCAGCAGGCAAAATATCGGTGAAAACTACTTTAATCAACCTTCGAGCTTATTAAAAAAGGTTCAGTTTTATTTTATAACTGCAGAAAAATGACCCAAACTCGTAAACACGTCATCTTACTTTACTTGACTTTAAATTCAGAAACTTAAACGGGAGGTCTGGAATGTACCTCGGGTTCAAACACGGCCCCGCTGTACACCGGGTTGGCCGTCGTTCTCCTCTTACGCTCCTGTCTTTTGCTCTGAATTTCTGCAAATAAAAAAACATCAGCGTTTCCTGCAGATGTTTGCTCATGGCAGCAGCTTCATGACACAGAGACTGAAACCATCGCTCACCTTCCAGGTGGTCGTGTGTTACCAGGCCTAAGGACACCATGAAGGCCAGTTTCTAAAAGAGACACAGCAGGTGAATCATCACACTGGCAGGTTTGGTACAAAAACAAAGTCGTGCGGTACACAAGCGTCACCAGCAAAACGTGCTCAAAGCATCAAAGTAAAAGTCTGCAGGAGAACGTCTCCTGAGACGATCTTATTAAAATGATACATTTTCAAATAAGACGCAGAATGAAAATATTTTAATATCGAGTTAGTAAAGCAGCTCCTCTCGCTGTACAGAAATGAGCCACGCCTCTTTTCTCCATCTCAAACCCCACCCAGGCACACAATGAAGCCCCACCCACTCTCTCCCTGTGGGCTTTATCCCGTCTTCCTTCTCTCACCCCAATCGGTCGCAGCAGATGGACCCGCCCCTCCCCGAGCCTGGTTCTGCTGGAGATTTCTTCCTGTTAAAAGGGAGTTTTTCCTTCCCACTGTCACCATCTGTTTGCTTATAGGGGGTCATATGATTGTTGGGTTTTCTCTGTGTTATTTTAGGGTCTTATAATATAAAACACCTTAAGGCGACCGCTGTTGTGATTTGGTGCTGTATAAGTAAAATCAAGTTGAGTTTTGGTAAACAGATTTTTCTAGGTTTTTTGGATCATTGGGAACATCGTGCGCCTTTATCTCATTTTATGACATCAGACTGTGTGTGTAGGTTTGAACTACAATACAATAACAATAATAAGAACAAGTTTTAATAACAATAATATTTACTTTAAGATATTAATAACTAGGATTTGAAGGTGAAAAGTGACAACAGAGAAAAGGTTCAGTGATTTGTGCTAGAAAATACACAACTTACACAACAAAATACACAACAACATTGCTTGCCCCTCTGTGGGTCGTACCTCTGGGTTCTCGTCTTTCTTGGGGGGCCTTGGAGGAGGAGACACAGGAGGGGTTGAGGAGGAGGAGGACGGGAGGCTGACGACGGCGTGCTGCTCTGCTCCTCCCGGTTTAACAGTCTGCTGAGAGAAGACGAGTAGAAGACGGAGATGAAGACGCCGAGCTTCAGTCACAGAAGAGCGACAACACTCGAGATATTTTTTATAAGAGGAAAACATTCCTTTATATTTTAATTTTCTGTTTTTCATTGAAGAAAGAAGCAAAGCTCTCCATACAGCCTCCTTAAAAAACACGGACCAATGTGACACACAGCGCCATCATTTAAAGACCCGAGGGTTGAACAGACGTTCAGACTCCAGCGTTTCTCAGAGAACCCATCAGGTGCAAACACGGGACCTTCAGAGGGTCTGACAGGCCCTGTTGGAGGACTTCTCTGAAAACGTCTGCAGCTCTGACTAATCATCAATTATAACATTGATCAGTCTGACAGTGAGACCCAAACAAGCTCTGAGCATCCAGCTGCCCGATGCTCCAGCCGGAGAGCAGGCACGTTTCCTCTGATAGCCGGTGTCGGGAACACAGCGCTTTCTCCACGCTGCTGCCACCGAGGCGGACTGAGATTTAACCGTGACAGCAGCAGATTTTAAATGTGGCCGGCCAGATCCACGAGTAAAAGTAGATTCTTAGTGAGATTCTCCTCGTCTATATAGACAGCAGCTTTATAAATCACTTCAGTACTTTTAGAGGGAAAAACAGAGAGCCGAGTTAAAACTTTAAAAACAGAAACTGGACCCTGCTGAAGTCTGAGAGGCATGCACATTTCAGCCTGTTTGTTTCACAGCGCTATAGTTATCTGACTCACCACAGGGTGGTGCTATACTGGCACACAAGACAAATGCCTCTGGTCCTTAACCCTAACCCATAAATGAACTAAAACTGATATCAAAACCTTTAAGTGCTCGACACTGAGAGCTTTTACAGCGTGTCGGAGGAGCAGCGACACACGAGCGCCACTTTTAAATCTTTAAGGTCATCACCTCGAGTCTCCTTCTTATTGTTTAAACATCAGAACTACAAAACTATTCAAAGGCTTTTAAAAGTAAAAAGTAAGATCTAAGATCACGATTAAAATATTTCAGATCCTGCTGTGCTGAACAGTGCAGTACTGACGCAGTACTTATGTAAATGGTAAATGGACTGGTTCTTATATAGCGCTTTTCTACTCTTCTGAGCACTCAAAGCGCTTTACACAACTTGTGCATTCACCCAATTCACCCATTCACACCCACTCATACAAGCACTTCTAAACTCAAGTGCAAACTAATGTACATTCACACACATTCATACTCCGAGCAATTTGGGGTTAGTATCTTGCCCAAGGATATTTGGCATCCAGACTAGGGGAAGCCAGGAATCGAACCACCAACCTTCCGATCAGTAGATGACCTGCTCTACCACCTGAGCTACAGCCACCCCATGTAGTACTGACGAAGTACTCTTACCTTGGGCTCAGTGGTCAGGCTGCTGATCTGGATCGGCTGGACCGGAGTCTGAGTGGCGACGGGGGTCGGCACGGGCACGGGCACCTGGGCGGGGCTGGCGAGGCGGGTGGGGGCAGCAGAGACCGGCGTGGTGATGACGATGCCTGTCAGCGGGGCGGCGCCAGTCTTGCTGCAGGGTTGGCCGTTGACAATGCGGACCTGGTGGATGGGCGCCGCCGACGACAGCGAGGACGAGAGCTTGGTGGCCAACATGACGGGATGCTGCAGCAACTGGGGGGCCGCCATCATGGGCGGGGGAGGGGCCGGCGCGATAGGGACATTGGTGGGCGTGGCCAGCTTTGGCCGGACCTGGTGACGATACAAAGCCAATCAGTAATCGGCCTGAAAATGACCTGATACTGCCAGGTAACGCCACTGTGGAGCTCTACCTCGGCCTGACTGAGCCTACCTTTACTACTATTACTACTACTACTGAAGCAGAGTAATGTTACAAACATCAGTTAATTTCCTTTTATGTATTAAATCACTAAATCCAAAAAGACAGATATACCATTTCATAAAAAACGCCTGTTGAGTAAAGCAGTACCAGTGTTTGCAGCTCTGCTACCCACACAAGCCCCGCCCCCAAAGTCCCAATCTTTAACCACATGTGCAGCTCACTCTCAAAGTGAATAAGCGCCTTGAGGCGACTGTTGTTGTGATTTGGCGCTATATAAATAAAATTGAATTGAATTGAATTGAATAAGGTGAGCTGAGCTGAACGATGAATAAAGTTTTAATACCAACAACGGGGCTTCAGAGAGAAACAGGGGGCGGGGCTTCAGAGTGAGACAGGGGGCTGGGCTTCAGACTGAGACAGGGGGTGGGGCTTCAGAGGTGCAGACACTGCAGAGCTTTAATATGTTTTTATAAAGTATTTTGTCATTAAACTCTAACAGTATAAGATACACTGTAAATATGTAAAAATGTTCTGGTAGGACAGAAAGGACACGCATCGTTTAGACCTACTAAAAATTAAAAAATACTTTAAATAAAAAAAGAAAACCGTATTTTTTCCAAAATGAACAATAAGGTCAAACGATTGGTGTTGGAAAAAAAACAAAAATGTAGTATTGTTAAGAATATTTAATTGTTTTATGACCCTAACCCTTCAAACTTCACACAGAAGTACTCGAGTATTTGCTCTGAGCTAACAGACAAACGTGGCTCCTGGTAGGACGACTTCTGAGGCCCAACTCTGATGTTTTGCTGCTTCTTGCGAAGCCGCTAGCGGCCCGAGCTCCCGGTGGCGTTACTCAGCACAAACACCGCTAATGGTCCTCCAGCAGAAGGGTTAAAACACACCGACAGCCAGGAACACAAAAATACCAAGAAGCTGCAGGAAGACAAGCTCTGACCAAAGAAAGGTAAAAGACACTCGTACACAGGCAGGAAACCTCCAAAAACACCTGCTCACAGGTCAGTCGGGAAATTAAAAGAAGCACAACAAGAGGAGAAGTGATGAGTAAGAGGCAGCACACAGCAAACAATGTTTTAGTGCCACGGAGCAAGGCATGAGCGTTTGCTTCGGCGCGCTCCCGCCCTCTGCTGGAGAGTGAGCGCGTCACCTCGGGTGGGCCACACACACTGATTTGAGGGGGTTAGGGTTCGGAGGCGGGTCTCACAGTGACGCACCTGTGGCTGAAAGGCAGGTCGAGGCGTCAGTCTAGGAGGCGGGACAAACTGAGGAACTTTGATTGGCTGGGCGGCAGCGGCGGCCTGCACCTGAGACAAAACCACAGCAGATTGTGGATCCGTGCTGCTGACATCTGACCGACACGTCTGCTGCGCTCGGTTCAGGACGCATTGCCAAGCGTTTACAGCAGAGCGTGGGAGTAAGTAACTCTTGAGAACACGCGGGCTTTAAACAAGGTAGATCACACACCTGTGGGTTGGGCTCTGCTGAGGGAACAGGATGGAGAACTGGCACAGAGCAGCTGCTTTTGCACCACAGGAACGGGGAACCTTCCAGGGACCAAACTCAGTCCGGTGTTGTTCACCCCTAAACGCTCGCAAACTTCGGGGTGGGGTGAAGTACTTTGGGATGAGCCGGCCCACCTTTACAAACCCTGATCTACTGTTTAGAGCTCATGGAGTCATGCTTCATCCCAGCACCGTACTGCAAACATACGTTTACTCTTATTGGCTAAATGATGTTTCGCAAAAACTATAATAACAGTCTTTATGGTTGATTGTGTTCATCTGGATGTAGCGACGTTGCTACATCCAGATGAACATCCAGGTGTTTTGTGTCAGTGGGCTGTCACAAGTCTTTTCCTTGAAAAGGTTCCTGGGAGTAAAAGTTCAGAGTCCTTCAGGTGGAACACTGAACCGTTTGCAGAACATTGTGACCTCTGTCAGTTCCTCCATCCAAAGCAGAGACCAACACTTGAACCAAACCGGATCCTGCCCTGCTCTGAAACCTGAAACACGAGCTTCACCTCCGAGTCTGGAACTCGGTTCATTTCAGCGCTGTTCGACAGCTGCATTCGTTTTTGTCTTCTGTGCAGTATTTTAATCATGGTGGTTAGCAGACCTCTCGGTGGTCGTGCTGTGTTACATCCTGTCCATGCTGCTAAAACAAGTGTATATTTAAAGGTAAGAAAAGGCTGCATTAGTGTGTTGTCTTTCAGAGAACGACGGCTGCAGAACAATTTACAAACAACCTCTTGTTTTGCCGATTTGTCACTACGATCACGCCGTTTCTGACTTTCAAGCTTTTTTCCCTTTGCTCTACTCTTCCTCACCTGACCTGACATTTTTTTAAAGATGGCCCTCGCTGTGGTCAGTTTACCCCATCAGCATCGAGGCCCGCCCAGGAAGTACCTACCCACCCCCTGAGGTGGTACTTCCTTGTGTCTGGCGACCAAGGAACGGGCGCAGGGATGTTCCCGCGGTGGAAAACCACCTGGAAAAACCCTCAGTCGTGTCTTGACGTCTTGTTTTCAGAATCGTGCGGCCCTGTGAGGGGAAATGACCCCCAGAGGGAGATGCTAGAAGGCCACCACTGCCGCAACAGCCTGGTCGAGCACTTTCAGGGAAACAGAGTCGCGTGAGAGCGCACCCAGGCGGGTCAGCAGGCGGCAGTCTGAAGCGTCTCCTGAGCTCGAACAGATCGCACCAACGGCGGGGGGAACCGGGCACACTTACCACCATGGCGTTCTTGGACACCAGCCGCATGGGCTCCGAGCTCTGATTGGTCAGCTTCCCGGCCACCTGCAGGTTGATGGGGGCATTCTGCGAGTCAGGTTTGGTGATAGCTGTGGTTACCATGGCGACGGTGGGCGGGCGCTGCGGCAGGACGGTGCCGGGGGCAGCTTTCAGCACCAGCGTCTTCGTGGTGAGGACCGGCGTCACTGTCAGTGTCTGCAGAGGGAGAATTTAACCCGCGAGATGCTTAAAGAAAGTCGGATTTTAGAACGTCCTGTAAACGGCGCGTCGGCTTTCATACCTGCTGCAGCGCTCCAGGTATCTGCTGGCTCTGCAGCGGGTTGGCCGGCTTGATGTCTCCTCCTGCTGGAGGAGTTTGGACCTGCAGCTGCAGCTTGGCCTCCGGCTCCTGCTTCACCAGCAGCTCTTTCCTCAGCTGCTCCACCACCTTTTTCTGCAGGCGAGAGCACAACACATTATTCCTGCAGCAGGTGTCACTACTCCATTCAAAAAAAGCTTTATTGAAACAAAGTACGGAAAAATGATATAACAGAGAGAGGGCCGCTGGGCTGAAGGGTATGGCGGCAGAGGGTCAAAAAAAAAAAGAAAAGGTTTTTAAACTTTATTTTGGGGCGGAGTCATAAAAAAGTGAGGTTTTTTTTTTAACTGGTGATTGTTCTTGTGATCATTTAATTTAGAAAAGTTACTGTACAAAAAAGTACCCAGAAGCATCTCTGCATGGCTGAGGAGGGGGAGGAGGAGGAGGGGGGCAAAAGAGAAATAAGTAAAAGAAGCAAAAAGAATAAAAAGCAGAAGAAGAAAGGGGTGGAGCTCAGAAGGTCACGCACAAACTGACGACTGAATTCTCAGCCGGAGGATAAAGCCCATCTGTTGCTTAGCAACAGTCGACTCAGAAGCAGGAACTTAATGGAGTGAAACACAATGAGGACGCCGCGAGAGAGAAAGCAGAGAAACACAAAGGAGGAGGAGGAAAGTGGCGGTGCTGCTTTCAGAGAACAGTTTGACCTTCAGCCAATAACGTGTAGCACTTCATCTGCCGCCGCTGCCGCCGCACAGGGACGTTTAATCTCGCACGACTTCTGGTTTCACAGGTCCGATTCTAAAAACACACACTTCCTGTTTAACTCAGCCACGCGAGTCTTCCTTGGCCTGCGACTCAGGAGGTTCAGGCGTGATGACGTCAGCGCATGAGGAGCACGCTCTAAACAAAGGTCAAGGGTCACGTACTTTTTCTCAGCACAACAAGCATCTGAATGAAAGAAAAAGTGCAATAAAAAATAAAATGCTAAAATCGCTCCTTTTCCCCAGAATCAAAGAGATTCAGCCATGAGAGCAGCTGCACGGCTACCAGTTTAATTGCAAGAAGAAGAAGAAGCAGGAAGAGGAAATGACCTATATTTCTTCTTTTGAACTTCCTTCAGACTTTTACTCTGCCTAAATCTGAGCCCACCCTTCACGTATTCCCACTGAGGGGGTTTATCATCAGGTGGGAGCCGAGCTCAGCGCGAGACTAATCTGCCGACACCAACTTTACTCATCTGTCGTTACGTAAGACGCCCGCATGCACAAATACGCGCACAGCTTTCTGTTTCCCCACAATAATCTGAGCTAATCCAGACTCCAACATCATCTCAGCCACTCAGCACACTTCAGTCTGCACAAACTCTTATCCAACAGTGTCTTCTTTAATTCTGCACGGATGCCGAAGCAGCGAGCACAAAGTGTTTCACACGCAGAACAAACACAGCGAGAAACACGAGCTAAACACGAGATAAAAATAGGAGGCACAGTGAAAGAGTTCGAAAATAACAGAAGACAAAGAGTCTACAGACGTGACATAACACAAAGATGTTCATCTGATTCACACGGCCTACATATATCACAGGGATTATTATAAATGCCAGACACCAAAGAATCACAAAGTCATAGAAAAAGACCCCAAACATACAGAATGAGTCAAACAACAGCCACGAGGAAGAAACGAACGGCCACCGAAACTCATGAAAGAGACCCAACCCAGTCAGAAACCGGAATGATGCAAAACAAATACTCAAAGAGACAAAAGTGCACAGCTGTCTCCGTCACTGGTGGCTGTCCTGTGTGCCCTCATTAATAATATTTTATATCTGAATTATGTAAGGTCATTAGGTGAGACTATACCGCAGCCGTGCAATTTGGTCTAAGACCGTTTCACTCCTCACAGCTGAACTTTATCGTCTGTGAAGCTAAAGCGCTCAAGCTCACGTTTCTTTGTTTGAAACGACAGCTCGGTGAATTCACCCTCTAATGTCACAGAAGGTCACGCTTTAAACGGGCCCACAGACACGAGCTCGTTAGCACAAAGCTGAATCGCGTACCTGCTTCTCACTGAGCGCTGTGATCTTTGCTTGAAGTTCGTGGAGCTGCTTCTTCAGATCTGCGTTCTAACAAAAAACAAAGTGAAAAAAATGTCTGAAAAGTTTGAAGCTTCGGAGTGTGCTGATAAGAAATAAGAGCCTGGACCTTACCTGAGGGTCCTGCTTCATCTGAGCAACCAGTTTCTGCAGAAAGAAGAGGGAGCCGGTGAGAAAACACAGATCACGCTGACACCTGCTGTTCATCACAGGGAACTGCACCCAAAACAGAGCAGCGCTCGCTCTGAAGGACCCCGAGTAACGTGTGATTTTATAAGGATCATATTTAAAATAGATAAACAAATAAAAACAGATGAAAAACATCCCACCTGACCCTGATTTCTCAGTGTGCTGTGCGGGAGCACAAACTGGCGCCGGCGCCCCGATGTTTGATCTGCTTCACTGCACAAAACGTCACAAACTTACTGCTGAGAGCAGATGACCCATTTACATCCCAGGGTCGTCTTTAACACTGACCCACCGCTAAGGCCATGATTCCCTTACTGGAGTTTCACTTTATTTTATTGGTATTATAATGCACTTATATGTACCTACAAATGTCAGGTACACTAGGTGGTAATGGGTCAGGTTTTCCCAGGAAACAAAGAAAAAATTAGACTGTAGCTGAATTTAAGTGGTGCGTAACTTCAGGTAGTTATTATAGTAATATTAGTACTGTGTTATTTCTTGTTTATCTTGTGGGGAAAAAAACTATATTTTTAGTGCTTACACTGTAAGCGTGCTGTAGTGTTCAGGGTGGATTACTCCGCCCAACTTTGAGGCAGAAAAGTCCGACTGTGCTCCGACGTTACTGTATCACATTTAAAAAAGGACAGCTGATTGAACATCAACATAATGAATATCAAATAACAATTAATCCACTTTATAATCTGCTTACATGAACTTACGATGTAACATGTGGAAATATTGTTTTTCCTGTAAAACTACTTAAACTCACAGTATAATTATTCCTTAGTCTCCTGTAAAAACCTGACCTGTTGCCTCCTGATTCGAGAGTATGCTTATGTATTTGTAGTAAAGGAAGCAGGCTGTGTTATGAAGTGTTATTCGGTTTCATGGCTCAGTGCGTTCATGCAGATGCTGAACTTTGAAAAAAAAGAGCAAGCGGCCAAGACAGGAAACAGCTGAGCCCACAGCGTACCTGATGGATCTGGATCTCCACCTTCAGGGCCTCCTGTAACGTCTGTAATTCCATCATGGATCCAGTCAGTCTGCCAGCCGATCGATCAGCCTGCACGCACACACACACACACACACACACACACACACACACAGAAAGGTGAGACGCTGCCATTTCAGGGCTACACTTACCACACCTGTAAGTGTGTGTGTGTGTGTGAGTTCTCACCTGAACACCGTCTCCAGTAGGAAAACCATCCAACTGAAGCATTAAAGTGGCGCTGCAGAGGAAATGAGGCACAGACACACCGATGACTATAGTGCAGGTAACCTCAGCTGTTCATTACACACAAGCAGGCTCCGAGCTTCATCACGTCCAAACATCAAACACTTCATTCACATCAGCATTAATGAGCCTTATACTCCACCATAACAGCACTCACCACCTGGCTGTGGGACCGGACTCCACCCCTCTGTGCTGCCCTGTAACACACAGCAAACGCCCACGGTTACAAGCCCAGTGTGTTTAGGAGGAGCCAGTCTTTTAAATAAAAGACTGCTTTTTTCTAACAACGATCACACCAACAGTTTGAACCAGGACCGAGTCAGTCCTGAACCAGCTTCAAATACTCAACAACAAAACTCAACAGGTGTGCAAAGGCACACACCTCACACCTTCAAAATAAAACACACATGTTTATAGACTTGATTTGCACGTCCTCACCTTTCTACCACCGGGTAACGTTTTCTGAAGCTTTCAGCTTCCTGTGAATGTTTGCTGTTAAAATTTCTTCGATTTTAAGATTTTTTTTAAATTATTTGACAGTTTGGGTTTGTTTTTCTTTGCTCCATAAGACTCCAGGATCACTTTTGTGAGGCTGATCAGGGGCTGATCAGGTCACACTGACCAAAGTGATTCTGAACCTAAACCTCAGAGGTCATTGGACACACCACTCAGTCTTTGGTACAAATCCATTCAAATCAAAGAGGATTTTTGAGTAGAAACACATTAAAAACAAGCCTGTCTGACTGTGCAGTACTGACTCATGTTTCTCTGCTGGAGAGGAAATAAAAAAAATAAACCTGACATATTTTTCCTCCACAGAGACTCAAAAAACACAAAGAAATCCATTCATTCAGTGAAGATCATAATCATAATAATGTGTTGCATCACCAGCCTGTTAGCTCATCCCTGCCCCTGCAGCACCCCCTGGTGTGTGGATGCCAACATTTACATTTCTTTGCGTCAGTGAGAGAAAAAAACATCCTCTCATTCATCCAAACTCAAGTCTGCATCATACAAATATACACAGAAAACTACTAGAAACTAAAAACACAAGAAACAGGAACTAACATAATGGTCAGGGCCCTACAAAGGGCCGCCAGAAATACACCCGGGGTCCTGAGAGGATTTATTATTTATGATGAGTCCACGGAGGAAGTTAATTAAGGAAAAACATCCGCATCATGTCTCTGAATGCTGTTTGGGATTAACGTGAGCGTCACAGGAAAAAGTACTCAGGAGTACGAAGAAATGAAAATACTCGAGTACTTCACACCCCAGCCTGTAACCTGCAGACTGACAAATGAAGAACTGAAGTACTCATAAAAACTGTAAAAGCTGCAACATAAAGTACATAAAATATAAAAACTGCTTCATTGTTACATTTTTAAAAGTTTAATTAGAATAAAAAGAAACAAAAGAACTGCAGGATTCAAACAAGATCAAATGTGTGTTTGTAAAACTGAAATACTGAAGTACTTTCATTGTAAGTACACACACACACACAAGTATTATAAGCCTCCAGCCTGGGCCTCAAAGTACTTTGAGTTATTGTTGGGTATTTTGTAAGCTTAATTAGTACTACATGTACAACCTCAGAAACATAAAGTAGTAGAAAAATAAGTAGTAAAGTACCTCAAAACTGCACTTGAAGATGGTAGTAGTGTACTACTATGTGAGAAAAACTATTCGAGTACTTCTTGTTTTCAAAGCCTCCGATTTATGGTTGAAAGACTTGCTTAGACTGAAGGCTGAAACTAGTGCAGTAAAAAGTACTTTTACCTCTAAAATGTACAGGAGTAGTGTGGACATAATACTCCAAGTACCTCAAACTGTCGTTACACGTGGCATAAATGCATTACAACACAGCCTATGACCCGGGAACAGAGTACTGCGATTTATTGTTTACTACTTCAAAAGTTTAAAAACAACAAAGTAACTGCAGAATTAATGTAGTAAAAAGTATAACATTTAATGTAGTACAGAGTACAAGTATATTAAAATCTAATTTAAATACTCATCGATGTCGTCGTTCATCAAGTACTTTCCACCACGCTATGAAATGCAGTATTCAGATAAGCTGAGTGCAGTAAAAAGTACTTTTAAATCAATAAACAGAGTATTTTAGCTTCCTGTACCAAGTTTCAGGCTGGCATGAAGTACTTTTTCTTAGTAGTACTTTGATTTACTGTGTTGTACTTTAAAAACTGTAATTACACAAAACTGCACAGTGAATCAAAAAAGTACTTCTACTTTCCTTCAAGTTTAACTAACTCCATTAATACTAAGAAGTACTGCATTAGTACATACTAATAAAGTACATACTCCCTTTGAATGAGTTTACATGCAGTAAGTACAAAAACTATAGTACTTAACCATTTTGAAGTACATATTGATATTAACCTAGAGAAAAATACCACGTCATTACTGTAAACTACAGACTGACTGTGTGCCGTGTACTCTGATCCTTTTTTTTCCAAGTACATAAACATATAAACTGAATACATGTAGTATTACTGTGTTGAGCGTACTTTAAGTGGCTCGCAGTACTTTGGTTTGTTGTTTTTTAAAGTACACGATTTAACCACTAGACCCGTTTTCCAAGTACCTCAATACTACACAAGATGTAGTAGTGACGTATTACTAATTTAGTAGAAAGTACTTCATGTCCAAAACCCAACACCTGAGGCATGAAGTACTGTGATTTTCTGTGCTGTATTTTAAAAGATTACTCTGATTTGTGTCTAAAACATTCAGGTGAATGTACTTCCTACTGGAATAAAGTATCTCTATGCAGTAATAGTATTCGAGAAATCTACTTTTCAAGTACTTGAAAACTAAAAACAGGGGAAAGTACTCCATTATTCAACTTTCATTGAAAAGCTTTAGTGCTTCCAGTTTATGAGCAGCTCAAACCTGTATTTAAGTTTAGTAGTACTCTGTTAAAAAGTACTTTAAACACAGCCTGAAACCTGAGAAAAAGGAACTCAGAGTACTTTGATTTTGTACTGTGCATTTTGTAGTACCTGCAGTAACAAAACTTTTGTAGAATACAAGAACAGAGTAACAGAAAATACTAATACTCAAGTACATCTGCTTTATGAGTACACAAAAACTATTTAAAACTGCAGTATTCAGTAGTAAAAAGTTTCCCTTTGAAATGCAGTCTAGAGCAGTACATGTACAGTACCTCAAAACCTTAGTTAAAAGTAGTAGTACTGTAGTACTAATTAGGAAAAAAGACTTACTTCGATCTTATAGTTTAAGTACAGTACAAGTATACACGTAACCAAGTACCAAAGTACTTCATGGTCCAGGTCATTCAAAAATGTAATTACACATTGTAGTACTGCATTAGTACTTTAAACTGCAGCCTATAACATGGGACTAGTATTTTGGTTTACTAATTAATCCACCACTTCACTAGTACACGTTTAAGGTACCAGAAATGTAAATACCATTGTACTTCCATTTTACAAATACCTAAAACTTGATAAAACTATAAAAAATGTATTTTATTACTACAAACCACAGGCCGATCTTGTGATAAGTACTCCGATTTACTCTTTTCTATTCAAAAAGCTCGATTTGTACTGTACTTTTATTCCTTAAATGTTGTGGAGTACAAATTTGAAGTACTAGAAAATGTAATCTTAAACTTTTATTATCCAAGTACCCAGAAATAGTACTTGTGTTTACTGGTAAAAACAACTTTATACTGCAGCCTGAAACAAAGTACTCTGACTGTATTTAAAACCTTAATTACTGCAGTACTTCCCTCTGAAATTTACTTCAGAATGAAAATAAGGATTTTTGTGTACTTCAACTATCAAAGTACTTAAAAACTGTACTCAGTAGTACTTTATATAGTAGTACTTTATAGTCTGAAATATGAAACAAAGTACTCTGATTTACTGCATTACATTGTTAAAAAGCTTTATTAGTACACACTTGAATATTTTCCATTATCCACATACTGCACTGAGATATAGCAGTACAAATGAAAAAGTACTTTAAAGACCACCCTGAACCACAGGACGAGGGTCTGTGTCTTACAAGTTTCATTAGTGCAGTATTTCCCTCTGAAGTGTAGTATAATAGTAAGAGGAAATACAGTTTTCCAAGTCCAAAACTATACTATTGTATTACTAATGATTAAAAAAGTACTTTAAATTAGATCCTACTGACGTACTTTGTTTGTTTGTTTGTTTGTTTTTTAAAAAGCTTCATTACTGCAGTACTTCCCTCTGAAATTTACTAGAGTGAAAATAAAAATATTTGTGTACTTTCACTTTCAAAGTACTTTAAACTGCACTTCGTAGTGCTGCATAACTAATTAATAAAGTAGTACTTTAAATTACAATCTGGAATATGAAACAAAATACTCTGATTTTCTGTAGTACACTGTTAAAAAGCTTCATTAGTACACATGGAGTGAAAACAGAAATACTTGAATACTTCTATTAACCGAGTACTTTAAACAGCCCTTAGCTACAGCAGTAGTACATTACTTATTAATTTTTTTTAAAAGTATTTGAAGTTACATCCTGAAACAAAGTACTGTGACTTACTGTTTGATGTTTTTAGTTAGTACACGTCTGAATTTACTGCAGGACAAATTTAAAGCAGCAGAAAGCAGAAATACTCGAGTACTTCTATTCCGCCCCGAGGTACAGTAGTACTGCATAAGCGATGAGTAAAAGTACTTTGTGCTGCAGCCTGCGGTGCGAGCTGGGGGCCCTGAGTACTGGGACCTGTAGTTTTTTTTGGGGGGGGGTCCCGGTCCACCTGAGAAGCGTCCATACGTGCAGCACCTGAGCAGAGGTGCTCGGGCTGTTAGCGGGCTGTGGAGGCCGTCGGTTAATTGGAGTAATTTCTCCCCGGGTGGGACGCAGAGTTGTCGGGATAAACTTCCCCGAGCAGCCCCGCGTGCCTCCGCAGAGGGCCCGAAAAGGGAAGAAATGAAGCTAAAATGGAGGGTTTCAAGATGAAAGCCGCCAAGTGCTTCTTCTTCTTCTGCTGCTGCGGGAGTTCAAACACTGAAAAGTGGGTTTTTGTTTCGGGCGGACAAATTAATGTTTTACAACCGTCTTATTAAGCCTCCGCGGCCCTGTCGGCGCTAAGTCCCCCCTTGGAGACCCCCCCGGCCGCCTGTTTGGGGGAACCGTCGCGGTTTACGGGCTGTTTTTCGGTGTTTCGGTGTGGGAAAAAAAACCGTCCGACATTGCTCCGTCTGAGGCTGAGAACAAGTGGATAACGTTAGCCGTAGCCGCTAATGCTAACCATCCTGTTAGCCGCGCGGAGCTAACGCAGCCAGCAGCCACGCTGATAACAACTTCCATCAAAGATAAAAAAAAAAAAAAACACGGCGGCCGAGAGGCGACAGGGGCTGGGGGCACGGCTCGAATCGGGCTCCAACAGTCCCGAAAGACGCCATCTTTTTACAAGAGTCAAGAAAAAAAGCCCTGACAGCGAGCAGGCGTCGGTGGGTCCAAGTTATATCGGCCCCTTGTCCTCCAGAATATCAACTCCTAGAATAAGAAACAGAGCAGCTAAACACACAGAAACCCACGGGAACACAGCGGACACACACCGGACGACAGCCCCGCACACCTGCCCGCAAACAGCCGCAGACACACGGCCACGGGCGGCCGCGGGAGACGCGTAAAGTTTGACAGCAGGGAAAATTAAAGTTATGAAATTAAAAAGCCCAATGTGCACTTACTCAGCAGCAGTCCTCCTCTGGATTAATTAAATATATATGTGTGTAAGAAGCCGATCCGCGGTGAAACAGAGGCGCACACACAGCCCGGCCGCCTCCTCCCCGCGGGGCTGCACCCAGCTGTCGTGTTTCGGGGTGACTTTTAGTGGAAATTGTGTAAAAAGAGAGAAACTGAAGCTACAAAACAAGAAGAACTCTTCTTCAATCTCATTCAGCTCAGCCTCAGCACATCACAGATCCCTGCGCCGCGGAGCTGGACGAAGGGGCACAAAAACTCCTCGCGGCTCCGGCGGGAGCTCGCTTATCCGCCGGGGAGCGGTCGATGTTGGTCCGTGTGGCCGTTAAAGTTCGTTAAATCGGGCCGATGAGCGAGCCGAGGCGCGGGGGGGATGTGTTCGGGAAGCGGACTACTTTTTGTGTCGGTGCGGCGAATTTATTTCACTTTGCCTAAGGAACGGCGGTGCTGCGACTCCCATTGCCTAGGGAAAAAACCCGGATGTAAACTCAGTGAAACTCTATGGAGAGAAAGTCACACACACACACACACACACACACACCGTGAAACTCGGCGGCGGAGCGGAGCACTTTGTTGTGTTGTTGTGTTACCGACCAGCTCCGCGCTTCACGCCGGGCCAGTCGCTGCCAGCACGCCGCCCTTCAGCCTCCACGTTCGGCTGCTCGCTGCTGGAGCCGCCGGACTGTTGCACTTTGTGGAGGAAAAGGAGGAGGAGGAGGAGGCCTTTTTTCTCCTGCTTCCAGAGGCACAAATAAATAACTCCGTGGAGGAATGTGACCACAGAATAAACTCACAGAAGCCAAACGGGAAACAAATTTGAACTGCTTCTTCATTTTATGATGTCATTATGCACAGTTATTGGTCAGTCTTTCATATTTGCCCTTGGTCTCAGCTGTTAAAGCCCCTTTTCGTAATTACCCCGCAAAGTGTAATTAAAGCTTTCAGCAGCAGGGGGCAGAGTTTCAACAGTGACTGGGTAATGTCTGAGTAACATGTTACAGGGGCTCTATGTGACCCCAGAAAGCACCTGTAGCTGTTATAGGTCTGTTATAGGTCTTAGCCTGGTAGAAATAAGTTGTTATTACACATAGAAAACTTACAGCACGGTCTCACAGCAGCTCGTGAAACATACACAGCTTATAATCTGTTTGCTCGTGTTCCTCTTTTTTTCTTTCTTTCTCCTTCACGTGTTTGTAGTCTGTGTGAATCTGCAGTTTCCACACAGAGATTAACAACATCTAAATCATCTGTCCGGGTTAATGAGGGACACTGAGTGTACGTGACTGTGAGGCAGACCAAGTTCTGAGGAGTCAGCAACCCCAGAAAAGTGCTGGACAGGTGTACCCATGACTGATGATAACCGAACCATCAGGCCCTGAATGAAGTGGGCAGGTCACAGGAAAGGAGGGACACAGACACAAGTGGAGACTGCATAGGTGAGGAGGGAAGAAAGCAAGGAAACAGGAAGTAAAAAAGGGAAACATGAGGGTGATAAATGAAGACGGGGCGACACCGCAGACACGAAAAGTGAAACAAGCCCGGCCTCTGCACCGTCAGCCCCGAGTGACCCCAGGAGCCAGGTTTGGAGACCCATTTGATCCTGGGTGCGGGGCTTTTGGCCTTACAGGTCCACCACCCACAGGAGGTGGTCCATCACCAAAACTGAGGTGCCTATTGCATTTCTATATTTGATGTGTGTTCCTGGTTTGAGACGAGGCCAGTTTGATATTTCTGTTCAGGGTCGTTACAGCCAACTGTAACTTTACTTTAGAGAGATCGATCGATCGATCAATAGACTGATTGATCGATCGATAGACTGATTGATTGACCAATTGACTGATAGAAAAGCAGCTGTTGCCGTCTCACAGGACTCAGGGTTCTGCTCTTTTCTTTATTCCAAACTCATCTGAAACGATCCCGAGTAAAGCTGCAGCCTCAGTGTGTTTCTATTGTTTCTACTTTTAGCTCTGTACGTGGATGCATTGACTGAAAACAGCCACTAGAGGGGGATGTGACACAGTCAAACACATCAGACCCTTCCTGACTTCCTGCTCTTCTGCTGGGGTCCAAACACTGACCCATGGACCAGAAAAGGCCCTCCAGCACAGTATCTGACCCTCACGCAGAAAAGTTTTGACATGAATACAGAGCACCATTAAATAAGGCACACTCGGTCTGTTATCCTTCATTACTGAATGTGCAAATGTCCTGTTTATAAGGTTTGGAAACCTGCAGTCGACTGAGACTGAAGAAGTCACCTGGATGACGATGAAACGTTTCTCCCACTGAAAACGTCCAGATGAATAGAATCAACCTTTTGGGATTTCCTTACCTGGATGATTGAGCATGCATCAGGACATTGAATGGAATATTCACTCCTGCATTCAGGAGCATGCTTATAGCGATTAACCTGATTGTGTAATTAATGATCAATTAATAAAGTGATTATGTTAAACTTTATACTGATTCTCAGTTTATTCTAATGAAGCCAGATCTGTGAGAAAGGAGCTGAAACACATGCAGAAAGTTATCATTTTGAAGGAAACAGTGAGTTCATTTAAATCATCATGATCAGTTTTTATTTCCTTAGAATATGAAAGCCTTTTTTTTTTCTCTCGCGTCTGATGAGCATGATCACAAGGTGTTAATGAAGTTTTATTACCAGGATGTTTACTCTTTGGTTTTGTTCTGCTCGGTTTATTTCTGTTTAATGTTTGCTAAATTTTGGCTAATCTGTTTCCTGTGATGATATTATTTCACAATCATGGTAGAAAGTAAGCCGTGTTCCTTCAGTCAGGGCTTTTCACATCATATTTTCTGTGTTCCTCGGTAAACATTCTTCCTCTGTGCAGGAACTGGCTGCCTCTCATTTTCCTCTGCAGCAGCGGCACAGCAGCCCCACCTGCTGGTCACGCAAGGTTGAAGCACCTGTGGACTGTTCAGTCTAACCTCCATCAGTCATTTTCATCCATCTATTAAAAAATAGGCACATATAGGAAATGATTATTGTACACACACACACACACACACACACACACACACACACACACACACACACACACAGCAGTCAGATCTGACAAAACCAACTATTTTTTTTCTTTTTTTAATGTAACCTTTATTTAAACAGGCAGGGTTAGACCTGTTTCTGACAAACATATTAAAGTTACAACAATAACAATCCACATAAAAATAAATCATAAAAACAAAAACTGGGCTGTTTTGAAGTTCCCTCTAAAAGTATTTACACACAGGAGGACAAAACATCTGTTTATGTTCAAGGAGCAGCGCCCTCTAGTGGTGGAACAGCTGGTTGAAAAAAGTCTATATTTTTGGACATCTTTATCACATGTTGTTATTTTCTGTAGCGCTGACTAACCTACCTGCCCTGTGTGAAAAAGTCATGATGTTTTCTAGAAAACATCATCAGGCCTGCGTGCACAGGTGAGGAAGCAAGGACGTAACTCAGGTGTTCTCTGGACTTTATTTCCATTTCATATCAAACGGCAGGTATCCTCACTAATTCTACTTTATTCTGAAGGCTTGGAAGTGACTGAAAAGCTACTCTTTTGTGTCTTTACCACCTCTCCAGCCTCAGCCAGGTTTAATCCTTCACTCCTTAAAACTGGAAGAATTTCACTTTGCAGCACGAGTCCGAATTACTCAAAAAAAAAAAACCCACATTCATTATGCTAAAAGTTTGTGTCCTGGATCACCTGCAGTAGAATAAATGAAAGTCAGATGAAGTAGGGAGGAGGTCAGAGTGGATGGGACTGTGACTCGAACCTCGAGTGAGACTCCAGAAAACCCCACCGAGGTAAAAAAAAAAAACAAAAAACAAAACACCATAAAGAGACTCGAACCTGTCAGAACCAAGGTGAGAACATCGCTGTGATACTCAGATGCAGACGTCCAGGAAGACCTCTGTCCTCCACCACCGACTGAGCCCAGACCAATCAGATGGCTCGGTGCTGTGACTGACACTAACCCAATCAGAGAGCAGCAGATCCATCATCTGCTGGGTAATGACTTCCTGGCCTCTATAGATGCTGCTAACCGCATTAATGTCTCCGCGCTGTGTGTCGATTAGTTTTCCTGGAGCGCCTGCTCTGCTTTGAAAAGCAGCTCTGGCTGTTTCTGCTCTTCTCAGATGGAACTTCAGATCTGAGTGTAAACACGTTAAAAGACCAATCGGGAGGCTCAGGAGGAAGATCTTCAAAATAAAAGCCAGGCAGGACACCAGATCTGGTTTAGATCTCTGTCAGCATGCACACAGGTCATCATTGGGATGTTTTCTTGGTTTCAGACCTCTTATCACACAGTTAAAAGTGTGTTCAGTGTGTGTGCCACGCGTTCTTTAATAACTGTAATTATGATTGCTGAAGTAAAGAGCAAAGTAAAGCCATACCAGAGGAAACTGAGCTTTTACAGAGTGAACATCATGTTCTGCTCTTTTCCTGATGACAGCAGGTTTTCATCACTGTGTGGCAGCACGATCGTTAGCACGATCTCAAACTCACAGGCCAGCAACGATGTTTTGACCTGAACTTGGTGAAGGTTGGCAGGTTTCAGTTTCAGGATCTCTCAACTGTGAGGTGAGCATTTCAAATGACCACCAGTGGGGGGGGGGTGAGAGTCAACACGAGCTCTTTGATTTTTAATCAGCACTTTTTACTTATTTTTAGAGAGCGTTTTAAAGCTCTCTGTTTAATTAACAGGAAGTGTTGTTACCAGTGAGTGAAGTGCAACGACATCCTCCGACTCCGGGGACCGCACAGGTCACCTGGTGAGGGGCAACCTGTCTCCGACTAGTCGCGGTCGGCCTCTCAGACAGACGGCCAAAGTTTATAGACAACCGCAGCTTAATTTGTGGAAGCAGACAGATTGGTACCACGTGGCCATGAATCTGAGCCAGCCGCGCTCACGTTCACATCCCCCTGGAACCCCACTCATATATTTATATTCCCATACGAAAGCATCGTCGCTGAATGCCTGTGTCGTTTTGTGGTTAAGTTGCCATCTTGCAAAACCTATGTCACTGCTAGTGGAGAAATTTCGGGCTCAGATGCATGAGCTTCTCTGACTCTGAATGTGTCAGTTTTACCCTATCCAGCAGTGACTGAACCCATTTAATCTGAAGCTGACTGCTGATCGCCACGAGATCACCGCACACATTTTTTCATTTTGCGGTTACGATCTCTGCACAGTGTTTAAATGTAATTTTTA
>VUQG01044890.1:15509-43478 GCA_015106755.1 Etia nguti | reverse complement strand
GATTAAATGTCATATGTAGCACCAGGGTCTTGGAGGAACGTTGTCTCGTTTCACTGTGAACTGTACCACTGCACACGGTTGCAATGACAATAAAGCCACTTGACTTGACTTGATTTATTTAAATAAATGAACATTGAAATAAATGTAATGTGCATGTTTAATGCACTTAGTTAATAAGTGCCATCACTAGGTAACATTTAATCAGACCACTTTAAATTATCCCAAACACTCTGGGTCGTTTTCAAACATGAAACTGCCAGCATATTTACACCATAGAGGGAGCCTTTCCATTGCCTCCCTCTACCCCTGCCATTTTGTCCTCATCCCCACCCCTAGGGTTTAATGTCTCCCTATTGCATTCCCTGAGGGCCAACCTGTGGCATTCCAAGTGGTCAGTTTCAGAGGCAGCTCTCGCCGCTCCCACCGTGCCGCCTTGCCCACTATAAACCAACACACAGTGCATTAATACTACTCCCAGGAGGTAAGCGGCACCTGTTAGCCTGCTGAAACTAAACACCCTAAACCCCTTCCCAAAACCCGAGCCTCCCCCCGATCTAAAGCCACCCGTTCACTTCATCTCCCTCTCCCACAGGTACCTCCCTGCTCCCTGAAAGGGGAAACACTCTCAGAATAACAGGACTCGTAACACAAGCCGCTGCATCTCGGTTGCTCCCTGTGTATGTTTACAGGTTATAAAGTGTTTCCTGGCTGAAGCCGGAGGGTGCGAGGGCTCCGCTATGCTGGGGCGTTGCCTCACCGTAGCGTATATACTCCACTGTTACGGCCAGTCTGGAGCCAAAGATAACCCCCCAGTGAGGTATATTTGGTCCCAAGGCTAGCAGTTGCCAGGCGGGGGGATATTTTTAGCTTTACTCAAGTCACCTGGCTCAAATTGCAGACGATACTCAGAGAGTGTCTCCGCTGGGCATGCGCATGCACAGACAGACACACGCATGAAATTAGTGGGCCTCTTGCAGTTATACTGCTGGTTAAACGACGTGGCAGGATAAACAAACAGCTAGATATGCTGTAACTCTGTGCGCAAATGGGATTCCTGATATGAGTGTGGATGCATGGAATTCACCATAGGTGCCACACACATTGGCTTCTCCACATATCATCTAGCATGCAGTGGTTTTTTTTTAATTAGGATTTTAAAATAAAAAAAAATATTATATTATGAAGCTTCTATCTGAAAGATACCTAAATTAATTTGAAAAACACATCACTTCATGATGTTGAGCAGCCACAAAAAAAAGCTGCTCAAATGAGTGTTTGATTCTCTTTTTTAGACCACATCATTTATTAGATGGAGACAGACAGACATACCTATCTGGCAGGTCTTGCCTGTCCACTGTGGAGGACAGAGGCATTCGAAGCCGTTCTCCATGTCGATGCATGTCCCGCCCTGAGCACAGGGGCTGGAGGCACATTCATCAGTGTCTGAAATATAAGACCTATGTTAAAGCTACCACCACAGCCACAGTACTTTAATGTGGTACAGAAAACTATAGTTATATGCATCCATCTAAGTAAAATTTGCCATACTTGGGAAATATCTAGACAGTTTTGCACCTCTCACCTTTAGCGCAGGTTGGCCCAGTCCAGCCAGCAGGACAGTGACACTCAAACCCCGTAGGGACTTCGTGGCACGTCCCTCCGTTGGCACAAGGGTTAGACACACAGGCATGCTCCGCTAAAAAGAAAGTCAAATTTCTAATCAGATTATTTCTGTTTCTTCGGAGCTTTGTCCCAAATGTACTGTGGCCCAAAACAAAGGTCCTTTGAACCTAATTTTTGGTGCGTTGCATTTACACACTGACCGATTTCGCAGTTCTTGCCAGAGTAGCCATCCGGACAGGCGCAGTGGTATTCGTCTGGTTCCGTGTTCATACACGTTCCTCCATTCTTACAGGGCCGGTTGGTCCCACAGTAGTTCAGATCTGCACAGAGACAGAACAGTAAAGTGTGTGTTGTTCAAGTGATATTTCTGGGAGAAGCTATCTGATAGATAACTTGCAGCAAAATTGTTATGTACGAAAGCCTTACTGACTAAAAAATAATAATTAAATGCTTTGAGGTGTCATTATTCTGCATCTCTGTGCTCTTTAACTTCCAAAACACATCAGCCATCATCACGTTTTTCCTACAAAATGATGAATGTATGCCATTTCTATCTCAGTACCCTGCATCCTGACCAGTCTCGCCGTGAGGTCAAGGTAAATCCAGCAACAAAGGATCAAAGTGCATTTTTTTAACGTGTTTTATCCAATTTACCAGTTCCCTAAAGCGCAACAGGTTTTCTTTTATTCCCAAGAAGTTGGACAACTGAAATGCTGGAGAGCTCCAAATGGCATGAGATGGGAAATCCCTCGTAAGACCTATGTCTGCTTACTTTGTTGTCACAGTTATATTTTTCTTTGATCACTACAACCCAAGGACATTTTTCTACTTATTTACTCATTTTTAAGATCACAGCTTAAATAAGCCTCTAGCATCTACTTAAGCAATTGCTCCCTCTGCAAGCCACTTGTCAACCCCCCTCCAAACCAGCTCCTCCACTTCATGCTATTCATGTTGTTTCTGACTTAATTAATGCCATTCAAGTTATATGCTGCTGCCCGCCCCACAAAACAGAGGTATACTGCCACACATCAATTAGTGCACACAGAATAAGAATCCTGTGTTGACTAAGGTGGTCCCGTCAGAGCTAGCGTCTGTAATGAATGACTGTATGGATTGTTTTCAGACAGGAGATGAAAAGAAGATTTGTTTGTCTTGGAAATTCTGGCTATGTGAAAGATAGATATCTTAGATCTTATAAAACATATTTAGGTTCGGACCTCTATCACATAGCAGGCCTCCCCAGTTCTTCTCACAGTCGCAATGCCAGGGCTGCTTGCAGGTACCATGAACACAGCCTGGGTAAGGCAAGCACTCCTCACACAATGGACCCTGCCAGCCGTAGTTACACCTGCAACACAGAAAAGAAATGTCCTTAGTTTTATAACCAAATACTTTTGCTGTTGATACAGACAGTACACCTGGGAGGCTGTTTTTGCCTCCTCGCTTCTTTCTTTTCCTCACTCAGGAGCAACATCAACCCCGAAAACTGGGTTCAGACAGTTAAGCTCCTGAGGACTGAAATACTTGTGCCATTACTAATAAATAAAAGCACACAGAGAAGAGGGAGTACAGTGGGTGAGTGTATTTATTAGCAAAATAAGGGCCTCTTATTTCACACGCACAATAAGAATGTGTTCTTAATAGCACAACCAGCTCGAGGGACCATCAGGCACACAAACACGCTTAAAAATGCGAGGGGAAAGGGTGGCAGTTGGGAGGATTTAGCCTTGAGAAAGAGTGTTAGTTACGTATTGATAACAATAAAGTCATTTAATACTTCTAAGATGTTGGGAAACACAGAGGAGCACTTGATGTCATGCCATCGTGCCAGTGGGACATGCCTGGTGAACACGAGGGATGCTGCCGGGTGCCAAAAAAGGGCCAATTTATGGAGTTCAGAGAGAGAATAATTCTGCGTACAGGAAGGGTCAGCGAGTACAAACCTCACTGTACTTGACTGAGCCACACATTACCACTGTGACACTGCAGCTGAACACCACAGCAGTTAATGGTCAGGACAAAGCATCTTCATCGAGGTGAGTGACATGTTTGCTGCCACTCCTAATCTTAGAACACGCAGTGCCAGGGGACATTCCTGAGTGTGTTGTGTGTGTGGGTCTGCAAATATCCCGTCATGCTTACTTTCATGTGCACATTCATTCACATTTACCATATTTTGAGGTCTTTTCCTACAAAGTTTTAGTTCAGTTATCCGAAACTAGCTTATATCTTACTGCTGTCGCACTGATATATGAAATGGGACTTACTGATTACTCTATTTTCATTCACTGCTAATATAAAAGTCCAAAAGTCACATGAAACAAGTGACATAATGTATCATCAGAAGTCTTCAAATTGTTCATTTTGCCCACATATTTGTCCAAAACCCCCAAGTATTACGTTTAAAGTGATGTAAAGCAAAAATAACCTGCACTTTTATTCGAGTTAAAGCCCTGCTTGGTGTTAATATTATGTATATCATCAGAGGCAATACTGTAATCTACAAATTGCTGTTGATAAAAGAGAAAAGTGACCTTCTAAGAGCACTGCCCACTTTGTTTGTTTTGTTACATTTCTTCACACACACGTCATGCACGCCGTGTCTGCACTCTGCCCTCTTCCTGTGCTGTGAGCGTGGCTTGAGGGCAAACTTGGAACGGGTGTTTTTTTGTTTTTTTTGTGGAACGAGGCTTAGTCGTCTCGAAGCAGAGGCCGGCACAGGGTTAGCTAATCTGTTGGTATATGGCAGCGCTCTGTTATTCCAAGGCCAGCGGTAACCTTGCCCCACCTGTCCTGTCATTTCTCCGTTGGGGCTATTTTGGGGCCCGCAAAACCCACCTCCCCACTCAACCAGCGCTCCTCTCCTTCGACTCTCACGATCAATTCAAAATGGAAGCCGACCAAAAGACCAAAAGGCAGCGAAACGTGTCTCTGTAGCCTGCTGTGATGTGCTGTAGTACACTGGGACAATGACAGGCGGGACAGCACTCAAAAATAAGTGTGAGTGAGCCCTGGTGTCCAGGAAAACTGTCAGAAACCAAAAGAATAAAGCCTATTTGACCCAGGATCACATTTGTTATGGTAGCTAGTTTCAAATTTTGCTCTAACGCTCTTTAAACTGAATTCATGCAAAATGCTAACAACATGTTTTCTGCAGCTGGTGATCTTTCCTATTTAATGAGCTTGGAATTCCTGTATGGGCTATTAGGCGGTACATGACAGAGTCACATTTAAAACAAAGAAACAAATGGAGCGCTGACCAAGTTCTGATTACATCAAAACATGCACAGACAGTTTGGTCTCATGCACAACTTGCAAGTTGAAATGCTTTTAACTGTATGCATGAGCGCAATTTTCATCTGATCTTGCTCTGTATGTGCAATTCACTTATGCATATGTGTGTGTTTGTGTGTCTGGGAAACAGTGCTATGTATTGTTTACTACTGTATGCAGTGTTGTCCGGCTCTGTGGTTGGCAGTAGTGCCCTGCACACTGTCAGCGGTGGCAGAGCGGACAGCCTGTCTGGCTGCAGTGTGGGAGAGCAGGGAAATGGTTTCGGGCAGCCACAGGCCAAGGGTGGCATTACCCACAAGCACCGTCACTGGGCTGCTGCTGTCCCATCAATGGAAGGGGCCGTGGGGGCCAAGCCAGGGCCTAAAATATCCCTCCTTTACCACAAAACCCCACGCCCCGCCGCTGCCCCTCAGACAAACCACACCCTGAAGACGGGACGGTGGGCCAAGGTAGAGGGGGCTGTGTGTGTGTGTGTGTGTGTATGTGTGTGAGTGTCTGTGTGTGGGACTGCTGAATTATTTAAAGGCAAGTCTCGCGCCCAAATCCAGCAGACGGACTTAGCCTGCTGTTGCCTAGCTACATGTTTAGTAGTGTCACATGAGGGAGCGTAGGCTGTGAATGCGCTGTGTGTAAGAAACAAGATACCAAACACACATTTTTAGTTTCCTTCTGCCCGGCTGAGACGCTTTTTCTTTTTTCCCTATTTCTTTCTCTTTTCTCTTCCCTCCAAATTTCCCCGACATTAACCCAGCAACTTCTTCTGTTTTTTTTTTCTCCTCTCTGACTTTTTCTGACATCACATTTGGTCTAACTTGTTCGGTATGCGTTCGCTCTGACACGGTTTTCTATTTGAGTCATATTAATACAAGCCAGTTTGTTTTGCGAGATCGCATTACGTGTGATTTTTATGGAGCTTTCAATCAATTTGCACCTGACACCACAGGCTGAGCCACACAGTAACTTTTGACAGGCACATATTTGTGGCTTAGGTGGCTGTCCTCTGAATAAACGGATCCTCCGTGTATGTTATTAGATTTACCTGTTTTTTTAAACAGTGAAATTTGATTTTTAATTAAAGGGCCTGTATCATCCACAATTTTTATTGCATCAAAATAAAGTGGAATTGGCTGGATCCATTTAAGACTTTTCCACTAGCTGCATTGAAAGGGAGCTTATTATGTTTTACCTCAAATAATAAAGGCAGTGTATACACAAGTGATCCCCATGAGCCAAAAGGTCATCAGAAGACTTCAGACTGCTCTAAATGTGCAGTTATAGACAGTTTTTTTTTCTCTTGGACCTGTATGATGTTAAAGACACGGGATACCCTTAGTAAGTTAGTCTCAAGGAGCCCTACTCACCTGCTTCTCAATTCTCTTTGTGAACATTAGCCAGTAAGAAAGTTGGCTTAAAGGGAAGGCTTAGTTAGCTTAAAATACCTTGTTTTAGAAGGTGGATTAACTAAAATTAAAGATCGATTAAGGCTAAAGTACAAAGTTGGTGTGATAGACAAAGGACTGTTTGTTTTTCTTCCAAATAAACTGTGACATAGATCAGCATTTCAACCGCTACAGGACACACATATATTAAACATTAATATATAATACAAATAAATACTTCAAATGTAATTCATTTCATAATTTATTTCATGTCAGTTTTTCTGTGCTTTAGAGCAGTGGTCCCCAACCTCTGGGCCACGGACCGGTACCGATCTGTGAGTCGTTTGGTACCGGGCCGTAAGAGTTGAGGCTCGGGTGTGAAATTTATGGTTTTCAGGGTTTTTATCATTAACTCGGTTTCCCTGGGTCTTTTCCCGTGTTGTAGTTGTGTGTCTTATTTTGAAAGAAATATTTACGCGGTACCATAGCGACCAGAGAGCATTAAGGGGCAGAGAGGAGGACGTTACTCTCAATGTTGTTGGCGCATTTCAGGAGGATGCTGCTGATAAAGTTACACAATTACACAGTGAATTCGCGTTTATTATTATATTTACAAAATACCACAGTTGTTGTCTTGGTCGTATCATTTTATTTTGTTGTATTTATCCGCAACACCTTGAAGGCCGGTCCGTGAAAATATTGTCTGACATTAAACCGGTCCGTGCCGCAAAAAAGGCTGGGGGACCGCTGGTCTAGAGTGTTGCCTTTATTGTCAGGTATGTCTGCTTTAGTTTTATTCTCAACCAGTTGCGCTTACAGTTTTGTTATGTGTTCGTATTAATGTGAACTATCCCCTGACTCTCTCTTTCCCTTTTGCTTCTTCTCTTTCTCAGCACTGCGCGTATGTGCGCTCCTGACGGCGATGAAGCTCCAAATCACATGTTGAGGCACATTCCAGGGTGTTGCTTTCTCTTGCAATCCTCTGGCCATTTTCAATGAGAAATGTCAGCCTCATCAAACCTAATCAAACTTGCCACAGTGTAAAACCCTAACCTCCCTCCCTCCCATCTGTCAACGCTGCTCTCCTGATGTTTCCAAATACTTGGCACTATGTGTGTGTGTGTGTGTGTGTGTGTATAGTTTGGCTTTTTAAAGCTTGTGTTCCACTCAGTTCAGTTCTAAATGTAATCAAATCTAAATATCTCTTTGCTGCCATCTCTGCTGTTCACATCGCTGTAAACGCTTCGTCAGCCTTTTTTAAATGCTTGTTGCTTTAAGCAACAAGCATTTTGCTCTGTGTGTAGCTAGTGTAGAAGTACTTGTCTAATACTTTTCACGAACACACGGGAGCCATGAAATACAATTTTTTTTGGAGCAGTAGCATCTCTGATTTGTTGTTTTTGGTATCTCATAAAACGTTCATCCAATGAATTATCAGGGCTCAATTAATCAGGTAAAATACAGATAATCACTAGCTGCCGATCGCTGGACAACAGTGTGTGTTCTCCAACTGGTTTAAAAATGGTTTCTGAGAGTTGTTGGTAGTTGCTAGCATGAAATTGGTCACAAAAATGCATGCAACCTACTTGTGATTGTTGTGGTCAGTAGCAGGTTGTCACAGCCACCAAAAATTTGCATGGAAGACACCAACTTGTCTGTAAACACTTGCAGATAACGGTGTAGTGAAAATGTAAACTGTACATGAAGAGCAGTCTCCTCAAGGTAAAAATTCAAGCCAACACTTTTTTAAATGTGTTGCTTCGAGTGGTCAGGCACAACTTTTACTTTGAAGACGATCATTGCTTCCTTCTTTTTTATGAGACTGAGGGTTTGGAGACATCTTTCAAGAAACTGACGCGTGACTGTGGCAAACTGTTAGTGACCAGCAATCTGGGGACAGCCAGCATCCCACAAGAACCACTTAGGGAATACATTTTTTTCTCCTAGTGACTCAAGATTGTCAGGGGGTCGATGACATGTCTCTTAGCCTGTGTCAACCAAAGCATAATGAAGGTTTTGATGCATTCTCAATCATCCAGGAAAGTAAATCTCCAAAAGTTGATTCTGTTCATCTGGATGTAGCGTTTTGTGGGAGAAACGTTTCTCCCACAAAATGCTACGTCCAGATGAACAGAATCAACTTTTGGAGACATAATGAAGGTTATTTGTAGTGAGGTAAGTTCTCTTGGTTTTGACACTTTAAATGTCATTTAAATAATTGGTATTTCTTATTTCATGTACTTTGCATTGTTTGTATAAATGGACTTCATCACCTTATTATATATTTATATTCGAGGTACTCACAGACTATGTATTGGCCTATAATTGGAGTTACCATTAGCAACCAGTGACATTGCCCTCAGTGCCCCCTGTCTTTATTCCCGCTTGCTGTCTGTAGCTTTGTGCGCGGAATCCACACTTCCTAACATAAGAGTGCCAGCCATAACAAGATCCAGGATAGGAAGAGGTGATGTGGGCTCCAGACACTGGAAGAGGCTGGTGGAGGGAAGGGATTGTGGGGAGGCATGGTGCCTCTCTGTTGCTGGAGAAGGATGAGGAAGGAAACATGGAAGAAAAAAAAAAAAAAGACTGCTTTCTCTCTTTCTGTGTGCGGGCAGGAGCAGGCCAGCTTTAGAACAGGAAGCAGAACAATAGCTTCTGGATCATAGTGGAGCTGAGGGATGGAGGTGGAGGAATGGGGGGCAATTCATCACATTGGGATGGGGGAGCTAGAGTGATGCAGGGTTAGGCTGCTTGGTATGTTATTCACAACCCCCTCACCCACTCACCACTCTGTTGTGTCAGGACTGTTATTCTCATTAAGTCCCTATGTGTTGGAGACGGAGGTGGTGGTGGTGGTGATGGGGTTTCCATCCAAACAAGAACATATTTTCCATCACTTGACAACAATGCTGTAAGAGAAACAAAGTGGTGCATAAAAAAAACTAGAGGTGACTTACTTGCATTCTCCCGGCACATTACAAATCCCGTGGATGGGGCTGCAGCCTTGTTTGCAGATGGCTTTTCGAGAAGGAAAAGAGAAGATGACATGTATGGATTTGTCCAAAAATTGTGAAAAACTCTTGTATTTAGAAACATAATAAAACTAACATAAAGCATTTGAATTCTTTTCAGCTTTCAATCAATAAAATGTTCCTCCTTGCTCGTTAAAATGGAGAGAAACTTCGCTGTTGTAACAATGGATGGATGAACTGTCAAGAGAGCTGAAGGTGCCTTCAGCAATGACAGGAATTTCCAGACATTCTTCACATTCTTGCAAAGTGACATTTGACACGAATTTCCGTGAACTTCTGAATTTCATCCAAAAAGGGCAATAAGGAAGGAAAAACTGTGGATCCATGTGATCACAGTGAGCTTGGATGAGGAGTGTTTATTTGTACCTGGCTGCAAAAGTGGTAAGTAATAAAATAAAACATGTAAAAACAAAAGAAAACAAAATAACCAACAAGAAAAGGGGAAGAGGATGCCAATGAGAGCTTCCAAATGACAGTATTGATTCATTTTTGATTGATTGCACATAAACCAATACTCCTCCACAAAATGTGCTGCGATTTCACTATGAAATGGTGAGATAGATACATCAATAACTGGTTATGACATTGAAAATTTACTGTTTAGATTGCATTATTTAATTAATTATTAGTTCATGATTAATTATTTATTTATTAGCACACCTTCTTATTAATATTATTACATGGTAGATTGTGTTGCTGAATGTGTTCCTTACCTTTGTTGCAGTCAGGCCCTGTCCAGCCCTCCATACATTCTTGGTTCCCAGTTTGGTCACACACATAATGGCCAAAGTAGTCATTGCGTGGACGGCATACTTTATTGCACTTGGTGCCATAGTAGTTTTCGTCGCAGCGCACACGGATGGTGTAGCCAATACTAGCAATCAAAGTTTTATATTCCACCATTTGTTTCTCCTCAACTGGGTTAATCATTCCTCTGTGGATGCTGCGCACTATCAGTAGCTCATCATCTGGACAAAACAAAAACAGATGATACAGAAACAGTGTTAAAAAAAATGCTATGACAAATTATGCTTGTTATTTACTCCATGCATAATTCTTCCTTTTAACTAAAAAAACCTGCAGCTCCTGGAAACAGTGTTATCTCAAGCTTATCTCTCCCAGCTTGTTAGGTCAATACAGCTGGTTGCCAACTGCATAGCAATGGAAGACTCTGTAGCTATTTCACAATACTGAATGATGAATGCGTGAGGCCCCAGCACAGAGCCCTGTGGTACTCCGTGACTAATTTTCCTGTTGCTAAACTGACTAAAATCAAGCATCAATGGTAGCTTCATTAGTGCTGTTTATATGTTAAGATGTACACTAATTCCTGACAGATAATCTTTGCTACAGTCACATGCACACAACTTGTACTGTGAAGAAATCCAAAGCTGATCAACTGGTGATGCAGTTCAAATTTTGCCTCAAATTGTATACCTGGACAGACATCCTTCCGCAGAGCAGTGTAGGAAAAGTTGAAGTAGTGAATCATTTTCACGCGTACAGAAAAAGAAAAAAAAAAACAGAAATTCTCAAGAGATCTGGTGTTTTGGGTCATTTAGAATGCAAAGTCTGAAAAACAAAACTTCTGAATGGCACTGCGTAGAACAGTGCTGATGTCAGTTATGGGATTTAACCGTACTGAACTTGCTGTTTTGATCAGAAAATCCAAAAGGCTTTGAAGAATGCCTGTCGCTAATACACATCAGAGAGAAGGTGTAACCTCTGGTCAAGCTTCACTCTGTTCTATCAAGAATGTGGTAAAAGAAAAAAAAAGTTGAGGAAAAAGAGTGAAAGAATCGGAAAATTAAGCAAGCACAAGCGAGGTCTGCGAGGGCTTGATAACCGAAATGATTTTTCAGTTTTCCTGCTTGGTGAAATGCTTTTCAGTCCCCCTCCTCTCCTGCCACCCACTTTCAGGATATCCAGCTCGACTTCATCGGAGCCAGGCCGGAAATAATAAGAGACGGGGAACAGGCAAGGAAGGGCGACATAGGAAAGGCCCTTTAGCTCGTTCTCAAGGAACAGAAGCACCACGACCCAGCAGGTTTTTCTCTTGCTCTTAGAGAGTGACAACGTGGAGATGGACTGAAAGACTCGTCATTCTCTCCTGGGTCATAAGCTAAACACTGACAATGCCGAGCATTAACTGTGTCCCACTGTTAATGATATGTTTGCATTGTAACTTGGGTTGCCTTTAGTTTAGCAAAAACTTGTCCTTCCAAAATGAAAATTATCTATGCAATTTCTTTAAAAAAGGCCCCAGAGATAGGACTACACCTTAATGTTTGATTCAGTAAGTAGGCATTGTGTTTTCATTTGTGGAATAGGGATGCGGTTGGCTTTATTTATACATGTTTCGAGATCTATATAGTCATCTGTGGACTCTCAGCTCAAGTGTCAGACACTCTTTAAACTCACGGCAGTGATCGTCACGCTCAGTTCACGTCATTGTTGCTAGCTTAGAATGTAATGTAATTTTTTTTTAAGTTGTGATGAGTCATGGGTAGATCTGAGCTGAGAAACCCAGGAGACTGGCCATAGTCACATGAAATGTCAGTCCCACCCTGTCTATTTTAGAATATATGTGACATTATTTACAAAAAGGAACATTGTGTTGCAATAAATAAGCTCCGAAACTAGAGACTGAGACCATAAACTCATCAGGGGAGTGTTTACTCAGGTCATACACTGAGTGAGCAGTGGGGTAATTTTCTCATAGTTTTAACTTACAATCAGAGGCAACAAAGGTGACAACCCCTGCTGGCCTTTAAAAATAAAGCACATTTAAAGCATTCCCATACTGACTTTACATTTCAGCAGGAAGTAATGTCCACATTTACATCACTGGATTTAGCCACTTTTCACACCCCTTTAAGTCATGGCAGAAGAATAAGACTGTGAGAACTTATTGAGACTCTTGGGTTTCAAATTTTTTTTTTTTTAAATACAGTTTTTTAAAATAACTTTTCAAAAAAATATTTATGGTCAACAGTAATGGTAATACAATCCCACAACAGAAACAATACCTTAAATATATTTGTGAATGACATTTAACCTACAATAGCATAACTGCCTAAGTTAGACAGTCTAGAAAATGACTAAAAAGCTAAGAGACCAAGAATCCATTTTCACACTGTCCTGATTTACTGAGACTCACTGCGAGTTAACACACTGCCATAGATTTCAGTCCCACACCCACCACCTGAAACACCCAGGCACTCACTCACTGCTGTTCATCTCCAGCAATTAGATATAAAAATATAGACCAATCATGAGCTCCCTCTGTAGTGGAGGAGACACACTAAGAGGGGCCGTTGTTACTAGGGAGAGCAGGCGAGGGAAGGCCATTTAAAAACCGGCTTATATAAACAACGAGGGGCTTCAGATCCGAGCAGCTGATCGTGTCAAGAGCAGCACGATTGTCTGTGCTTTCAAAGAGAGGAATTCATTTTAAAAACGTAGAGTGAAGGCTTTGTCCAACAGTTTCAGTTGTCAGGCAATGTGCGAAACAGTTCATGGAAGAGGAGAGCTTTGAGAGGGGCTGTGGGTCTTTGACCTCTTTCTCTACCTGACATCTAGCATTTTGCAGAAGCTGTTTCTGCAAAATCTACACCTGTTTCCTCACAATTTCTCCAAACCAACTGTCTGAACAAGACACAGGGCTCACTACAGCTGAGCTGATAACGAAAATCAGAATCAGAAAAATTCTGCAACATCTGTCCCAACTTTTCTTTCTTGCTTAAAGACACCAACAAACAAAACACCGAGAATGAATGCCGGCACAGTGACATGACTCTCACTTTCTGCAGTGAAACCATGAGCTTATGACTCGGTTGGCAAGGAGTTACTTTGCTTTGTGAACCATCTTCCTCCAGGTGTACCACCTAACTTTTACAGCCATTTGTCATCTCCCTACTTTCTTAAGGCAACTGTAATAAACCTGTTTTTTTCCCATAAATATTAATGGAGCAGTTGTCTCATCTGAGGATTTGTTGTGACCTGCTTGACACTACAGACGGATTAGAGTTAAATGGCAAATTAAAGGGCAAAAAATTCACTGTATCAACTCCTTTCTTTGATTGCCAAAACTTTATCATAAATTATTCGATGACAGTTAATAGTTTGGCACAACTCAGCAAAAGTCGCACTGATATTTCCCATCAGTGAAGAAGCAAATCACCCATTTCTGAAAGTTGAATCATCACTGTACATGCAGAGGACTCTCCAGGTTTCCATTATATTCAAGATTTAAAGGGAAACCTCAAAAAACCATTGTCATCTCCATTCCAGAAGTGTGGCTTGCTGATGTATTTTTAAAAGTTTTAGGACAAAAGCTGAGCTTCTCTCTACAGAATGCTACCAGTGTTTTAGCATCATTCATACTACCATCCAATCAGTCTGACATGCAACCCAGTGTCAGCATAATTCTTTCCCAATACACCAACAATGCACCAGCTCTGATGCTCAATAACATCTCAGTCCTCTTTTCCCAAGGCATTTCTGTTTTGCTTTGAAACAGGCGGGGGCTTCCTGAAACATAAACAACTTTTGCGAGGCCTTTTTTTTCCTGAGGCCTCTGCAACCTGCAGACCAGGCCTGTTCAAGCATATACTGAAACGCAGGCAAAAAAAACCTCCCCTCGTATCCTCTCAGAATATTTACCAGAAGTTCAGAGGAAAAATCCACACATCGAGACACGTCACAGTTTAATGTTGTTTTTTAAATGCTGAGCTGCTGATAAAGTGTTAGATATTTTGGGAAAAGAGCAATACTCCTCTAATTACTCTGAATTAAACACAGGATAAGCCACGTTAATTATCCCATGACAGTGAGTCATGACAGTGGACTTATCATCTAGGACGAAAACAACCTAGGTTTTGTGGTTTGAACTTTTCTGATCACCAGTCTAAAAATAATCAATTAATAATGATATAAATAGCAGAAAATAATAAAGTAATTGACTATGCTTGCTGTTTAATAGACTGTGTAACAAAAAGTAATAAAAAATGTATAATAACAAAAGCTTTTATAAGATTTTTGACTATTTACAAAAATTCCACAGACCAAATTTGAAAAAGAACCAGTAGATTAATTAATCAAACAACAGTTTATTACGCAATGGCCACTACAGACTGAAGTCTGGCCACCTCTTTGGCCAACCCGCACGACCAGGGCTGGCTGTGGCTCAGGAGGTTGTCCATTCATTGGAAGGGCGACCTCAGTCCCTGTACTTAAACTTAGCATTTTGTTGAGGCTGGAAATGAAGAGGGACAGCCTAAATCATCCTCAGATTTCACCACCCCAGCAGATCCCTAACCATACTCCAAGGACGATGCAACTGCTTTACACATGAAAAAAAAATACAGTACAGAGTAAACAGGGTTTGCGTTGGAAGACATTCAAAGCATTCATTTCTGGGCTCCTGGGCAAAGCTCAACTTGATTGGGACATCCCTACGTAGATTCTTATTCTTGTGCACGCCTGGGCACATGAGAACTTTCTCCCTCTCTATAATTATGCTACACTATCACTAATGTTTGATCCACCTGCTCCACTCTCACACACACACACAGCAGGATGCTGCAGGTTCGGGCCTGCTCTCTGACGTGCGTCCCGAAAATGTAGGAAATCCCAAAATGGAGGCAGAAAAGACAAGCGAAAGTAGGCAGATACACCGAGAAGTCAACAGTTAATCCCCAAACAGCTTTGGAAATACACTTGTGGTGGCTTCTCATTATATCATTAAATATCTATTGTTAGTTTGTCCAGTTTGACCTATAATTAAGCCCAAACTGGAAGCTTTCTCTCTTGACAGGACCCTCCACTGCTGATAGACTAACTGACAGATTCAGGACTGAAACCTGTGATCATGCAATGAGACTCAGACCAACTCTGCAAGACAGGACATGGCGTTCAACACATCTGCACCTCCTGCGTGTCTGCCTGCCTGTCACTACCTTTGAGCACACGCCTCCCTTCCCAGGATAAGTAAAGAACCCCCCTCCTGCCGCCGCACCATCACATCTAGCAAGCTAAAAACTACTCGAATCACTGTCCACGCTGAGCCATAGCAGCCTGTCACAGTGATAACAAAGTGGCGTGCAGTAGCCAGACAGCTGCCAGGATGCTAATTAGGAGGTAGCGAAAAGTGGGGGTGGGTGTATGCAATTAATGGCTTAACGAGGCAATGCTCTCACAGGCTTAATATAGAGGAGAGGCATAAACAGCCTGGGTGACCCCGAGGAGGGTAGAGTAGCACAGTTTGTGTGCGTGTGTGGTTGATCATAGCAGTCATCTTCATTTACATTAATGTGAAAAGGACATTTTACCTTCAAAATTAGGTGCAAACAAAGCCAAAGCTGTTTGTGGATCCTCACATTATGCACGAGCACCTCCTCTCTTTTAAAGCTATCCATCCATATCCATATGCTAGTATTGCATCCCATTAAGTTTGCATCTTCTCTGTCCCGAGGTTTGTTCACTTTCTTCCTTTTCTGCATTTATGTCTCGCTCCTGACCTGCAGTTACTGGCTCACCGACCTGCTAAGTGTTTACTGTCATTAGTGTCATTAGATTTTTTTCCTCCCCACTATCACTAAGTGTTTGTTTTTTTAACATAGTAAACTCTTGGCTTTACTGTGGGAAAAGCTATAAATGCAGAGTTATAATTGAATTAATATATTTGTGTTCCCGCCTCCATGAACATGAGTAAGGAGCTGTTCCTGTGGCATAAAAACAATGAATTAGATTCCACCACAAACTTATGTAGCTAACAAAATGCAGTCTGGTTACGGACATAAGGCTGACAACACCCAGGAGTGGTATTACTCAGGCCTCCCTTCATCTACACTCCTGGTCCCATATAAATAAAATTGGACTGAGCTGAAGCTGGATTTCAGTTAACTGGTTCACTCAAGGAGTTTTCTCCTCACTGCGTCTGTTCCTGCACGCATGCAACAAAAATGAAGCTAAAGTCACTGAATCAACAGTTCTCAAGATTTAATGATAAACTTCAAATTTAGAGTGACACATCATATTTAATTGTTCTAATGCATCTGTTTGTGTGATGGTGGTTTATGTTAGGAACAGCCTTTTTTGTAATGTTTATAAGCATTTTATTGCATTTTTTCTTTATTCCTTGAAGATTTAGTGAGTTTTAATGGCTAAAACAAGAAGCTGCAAAATGAGGAGAAAAGCTCCCTTGTGGATGGATGAAATGTACAGCAGTGAATTCTTTCCTTGTTGCAGAAAATGCTCCCCAGAGCCGTCATCGGCCCACATGACACACCTTGAGAACCCTGGCGCTAAATGAGCCGGATCCTGAATCAACTCCAGGAAAACAAAGCCAACAACGCTAACGAAGCGTTGTCTCCTAACGTAGATTGCATCCTTCAATTAACCTTTCTTCCTCACTATGGCGCTGGAAAACAAAGCCAAACAGAACTGAGACCAGAAGAGCATGTGTAAACAGGATACAGCTGTAGACCAAAGAAATCTGGTGCTGGCAGGCAGGCCGGTTAGAACACTGACTTTCAAATGGCCTCACAAGTAGATTTGATCTTTCCAGTTCACACTGTCAGTGCTGATGTCTTGACTATGTTCTCATGATGAGACGTGTGCTGCGTGGGTTTATCATAAATAAACTGTGAATTTATGCCCCTTGAACCATCCAGACAAAAAGAAGTCATCTGATAATAATTTTTGAGGATCCATTTTTTTTCTTGATTATTTAAAGATTTAAAAAAGCCTAAATCCATTGCTTTCTTAGTAGGGGAGGATCAGTGTCACTCTTTCGTCATTGCTAAGATGGGTGGAAACGATGGAAAGAACACTGAAGGGTGGACCTTACCATTACTGTGTGTGCCGTTGTCCCTGTCCCACGCCTCCACTATCACAGTGAACGCTCGCTGAAACACAGAGAGGAGGAGAGACAGAGGTCATCACGGGGTGCACTAATACGGAAACATCACAACCAACTTTTCTGCTCAAACTCGTGCCCAGTTCATGATGTAGACACGGCACACGACGGTGAGTTTACACAGAAACCCAGATATGAACAGACACGGAAGACTGCTTTCAGACACTGGCACACACACATACACACACACATATTTGGCACAGAAGGTGAGAAGCGGTGGGAAAATTTGTTTTGTTCCCACACTGCTGTCACTGATTAGCTTCCATGTAACCAGGGCTAGTTAAAAATGGCAGCAACCTGATCATTCAAAAAAGAAAGCATTCACCTGGAAATCAGCAACACACAGTTTCCATATTGTAATCCATAGATCTGTTTTATGATCATTTCAAGTTCAGTCAGATAGACATTCTCCTAATTACATTCTCTATATTTTTCTCTCTTTTTTTCCGGATTCACTGGAAGGTCAGCCCCCCCAGAGCTGGCAGGCTTTTGATGACTTGCCAAAAGGCGGTTAAGGGGGTTATATTGATCTCCAATGGGGAAATATAATTTTCTTGCCTTCTCCACTGAAATCCTTCACAGGAAACTGTGTCCCAACTTGTTTCAAATGTCTAGGAACACATACACCGATCAGGCATAACATTAGTGAAGGTATAGTGAATAACACTGACCATCATGGCACCTATAGTGGTTGACGTGTTAGAAGCAGGAAAAACGGGCAAGCATAGGGATTTCAGTCTGACGAGGGCCAAATTGCAATGGCTAAATGATTGCTCCAAAACTGTAGCTCTTGTGGTGTGTTCCTGGTCTGCAGTGGTCACTATTTATCAAAAGTGGTCCAAGGAAGGAACAGTGGTGACCAAGAGTCTTTGAAGTCAGGATGCCCATGCTGACCCTTGTCCACCATCTGGACCACAGAGCAATGGAAGAAGGTGGCCTGGTTACTTTGACAAATAACCTCCCTAAGCATTGGTGCAGACCATGTACGCCCTTTAATGGGAACTGTATTCCCTGATGGCTGTGGTCTCTTTCAGCAGGATAATGCATCCAAAGCAAAAATGATTCAGGAATGGTTTGAGGAGCACTACAATGAGTTTGAGGTGCTGACTTGGCCTCCAGGTTTCCCAGATCTCAGTCCAATTGAGCACCTGTGGGATGTGCTGAACATACAGGTCCAATCCATGGAGGCCCCACCTCAAAACTTACAGGACTTAAAGGATCTGTTGGTAACACCTTGCTGCCAGATACCACAGCACACCTTAAGGAGTCTAGTGGAGTTCATGTCCAATGGGTCACGGGTGTTTTGGCAGCAAAAGGGGGACCAAAATAATATTAGGCAGGCAGTCATAATGTTATGCCTGATGGATGCATACTCTATCTGTTGTTTTGGTTTGGTTACTATGCCTTTCTTTGGATTGTCTGTCATCCACAGAAATGAGGATTAAATTTGGATTTCTGTGTTAAATAATACCAGATACAGTAAATGTCACAATCTGCTGAGTGCTAAACTGCAGGTTTATGTGTATACTGCGTGCAAAAGCCCAGCATGCCTGCACACTATGCCCTACTTTCCTGAAGAGATGGACTCCACCGTCCCACAGCAACAAACTCAAACTGTGGATTGTTTCAGGTGCAGGGCTATTCCCCCCCCCTCCCTTTTTTTTCACGGGCATCAGCAAACAAACCGAGATGGAGCTCGCTGTCTGTCATCTGCATGGGGCCAAGCGAGCAGCTGTGAGTTCCCATGACCCAAGTCTGACTCAGAGTGACTGAAGGCTGCAGGGAAGATTACAAGGGAGGTTACAAAGTGGCGCTAGGAGAGATTAAAGACGAAGCGCAAAAGACATGGGGTGAGGTAGAGCGCTCAGGTGCTCGGTGGTGCTTTAAACATAATTGCGTGGTGTGAAGCTCTTTGGGTGGGTAGCTGAGAAAAGTCGTGGGTGAGACAAAAACACAATTCAGATATTGCTCTTAGCGCTTGTTAGCACGTGTTTTTTAAATTTGTTTTTATTTTAGGGTGTGTTCATAACATGCAGGTTGGCGCCAAGGCAAAAACAAGTCCAGAATCGAATTCTTCACGGCAATTAGAGTGTGACTAAACGATTAATGACGTACTTGAAAACAGATCAAAAATTCATGTTCAGTTTTGTGTATAGGTTGTTTTCTGCTCAACTAGTGCACTAAACGAGTGTCACTGTTTCTTTAGTCTTATGGAACTCTATTCGAGTAAAGTCTATCGACTAATTAGAGGGAAGAAACAAAAAAATTGTAGTGAATTGGCGTTGCATAAGTAGAACTGAATTTTTTTGATTATTCTAGAAATAATATGTGACTATATATTTATAAAAAAAAAATGATTTTTTTCCCCTTTTTTCTTCATCCATTACATTTTTTAAGTAATCACCTCAGCACGAGGTAGACATTTTTGTCTTTTTACTCTACACATCACAAACTGATTAACTGTTGTACCTGATGTTAAAATCCTGGGTACATGAAAGGCAAAGCTCCTGTCTTTACCTCACATCCCTTCACCTCTCATCTTAATTCAATGAATGCGCCTGCTTTACCAATCCTAAATCTGAAAGTTGGACCGATCTCAGGCACGCATGCCAAATTAGTAACGCAATCAAATGTGGGAAAGTGGAAATAACATTAAACAAAGAGGTTTCGTAGCTGGGAGGTGTCTACGTAATGTCACAGAACTTCCAGAGAGAGCCAGAGGCATTCACAGGAGCATTTTCTTACAGGCTCTTTCCTACACTCCCTCCACAGTTTTCTCAACTTTTATTTTGTATAGCAACTATTACTTCAATCATACCCTGCTAGAACAAGACTGCAGCAGTAATGTAAGCCGTCAGAGTGTGAATGGATGAATGAGACACGTACAGAGCGCTCTGAGTGCTCGAGCAGAGTAGAAAAGCTCTACAACCAGTCCATACGTAACCATCGCCTCTCTGGGCTCCAATGTTAGAAAACAAGAAGCATTGTAAAAGAGGTAAATTCTTCAACACCAGCGCAACTTTCTTTTTACAATTTATTTTAACAAGATTAAATGTTGAGAAAAGATGTTCAGCCATCAGTTTTTCAATGCTGAAGTGTTTGCTGGGTCTAGCACATAATCTTATAAGTGTTCAGAGTTGTTCCAGTACTAACAATCCCCAAACTATGTGCTCAGATTGTCTTCAGAATGATGCCGAAGTGTCCAGATCATACCAGCTCCTTCTTCTTCAGTTCTTCAGATGACACGGTAGTGATTTATGAGCGTGGCGAGAAGCCATAATTCTACTCTGAGTGAACACAAGTGGACATTATCATAATCCATTTTCCCCTTGTAATCAATTTTAAATGTCACAGCCACTGACTTCCAGACAGATGGGGCTTTCCCCCAACCTCAGAGCACCTCAACATGAGTGTATGTGTGTTTCTGTATAAGAGTGTCTGTCACAGACTAAAGCAGGAGGCTATGTGTGTCACCGAAGGCCAGGAGCTTGAAGATCAAAGTGTCACGTCCCTGGAGTCTGCAACGAGACAACCTTATCTGTGTGTGTCTGTGTGTGTGTGAGAGAGAGAGACATGAGGCTTGGGAGGGGAGGAAGGGAGTGTAAGGGTGCGTTGGGAGACACTTGACACCTCCTAACCAATTTACAGGAGTCAGAGGGATTTGAGTTTTCATTAGGCGAGGAGAAACCAGCCCACTCCTCACCGCCTTCACCTGTTCAATGAATAAATTACTGCCTCACCACGGCAGGAACAGCCGCCAGCGACACACAACTCTGCTGAGAATAAACTGTACAGTCTGGAGCTGCTCGACACGCTGCAAATTATGTGTATCATACACGCTAACAAGCTTTCTTCCATTGAACTGCAGCCACTACAAAACTTGGAGTTCTCGCTTGGATAATCGAAGCCACCCTGATTTTATTTCTCAGTTCGCAGAAGGGAATTCCGACGTTTTATAAAACTGATTCAGGCAGTAAACTGAAAAAAATATGCAGTCTCAATCTGAGTCTTTTGGAGAACCCTCTGAACGCACTCAAAAGTGTGTGTAATATTGTTAGAACAAATTAAACTGCACTACAAGCCATAAGAGATGCTATTGTGAAAATGAAGTGGTGCCAGTACTATATAACTAAGGCCAGAAGAACACTCACTGTTAAGAACTCCTAATACAACTAGAGTAGGTTTGCATTATTCACAGTAATAATCAAATAATCCTTATTTTTCTTACTGCGTATGTCTAAAACCAGCTGTTTAAGCTCCCTTCTCCTGTTTTTAAGCCAACTTTTTTATGATTGGCAGCTACTTGAAAACAAAATACTTGAGCAAAAGGTGGGTGTGGCAACAAAACCTCTGATTACCATAATAGGGCGTTCCACTCTATCTGGCATCATAAAGAGCCAGGAGCAAAAAAAAAACTATCCAAAACAGAACATTCGGGGCAGGTTAAAACATGTATGGTGAGTTAAATCAATAAAATTTATACATATGCATATATTGGTTCGTTTGCTGTATTGGTGTCTATGCTTTATGTTAGGTTCTGAGTGTAACTTCATATAGTTAGAGCATATAGAGTATATTTGAGCTTATATAAATGCAGCATAATTAAAAATGAATGTTACCACCTTGTTTTGTCTCCCTCCCCTCACGCCCCTCCCTGAGCCTGGTTCGGCCAGAGGTCTCTTCCTGTTAAAAGAGAGTTTTTCCTTCCCACAGTCACCAAGTGCTCGCTCAAAGGGGCCATCTGATTGTTGGGGTTTCTCTGTATTATTGTAGGGTCATTACCTTACAATGTAAAGTCCCATGAGGTGACTGGTGTAGTGATTTGGCACTAGATAAATAAAATAGAACAGAACAACTGAACTGAAGGATGCACTCTTATTCAGTAATACCTCAGGGGATTAGTTTGGAGGCAGCAAACTGAACAGCTGAAACTAACAATTACAACTAACAACCATTTTGGCTCCAGTGGGCACCTCTAACAATCATTTAATTTACTTCCACTTTAATTTTGGAAATCCTTATAAAGGATTAGAAAGAAGAAAGAATATCATAGCACAAACCCTTCAGAAGAACTCGGCAGCTAAAAACGAATGTCAAAAGCCTCCATGTGTGAACAGTCAAAGAAATTAAAAGCAGAGTGCAGCAATGTAAAAGTAATACTGAGAGGATGATGCATAAAAGATGTGCAACAACAATTAAAAAAAAAAACTTCCACACTCAAAGTTGGAGTATAATCAGGAGGAATGTTCTTTTAACTGAAAACTCACAGCAGCCAGGAATTGTTCATGGCAAAAGGAGTAAAAAATAAATAAATCCAGAGACCCAATTAACAACTTTTCCGGAGTTGTGATCTGAGGAAGAAAAAAAAAAATAAAGGCAGCAGCAACACCTGTCACGTCACACCTGTTAGTCTATTGACATGAATAAAACATGTTGCTCCCGGCAGAGAGGGGCTCGGATGGTTAATTTAGCACGTTATTAACAGAACAAGCCCAGCACCCCTCCACCCACTACCACCTCTTCTCTCTAAGGAGGCCTCAATGTGCCAACCCTCCCCAAGGAGGCCTCGTTCAGACAGCAAATCTAATCAAAGCTAATCTAATCAGGTCTTTATACTGGAGCTGCAGAATGGTGAAATGACCCAATTCACTTTTCCCACACCAAAAGCGTGAAAAGCTATTTCTGTCGCTCCAGGTCATGCCGCCTCCTCCGGCAACAGAGAGGAATTCTGTGAATTTGCCTTTCATACTAAATCAATAGCGCGTATGTCTGAGGGAGAAAATACCACCTTAAATCCATTAGTTAGTCCTAAGTGATATAACTAAGGAAGAAATGTGACTTTCTCTAATCATACCTCTACAGTAAGGTTATACGATCCTTCTCCAAATTTTCACTGAATGCTGTTTTTAACAAAGCCCAACTTACTCTGAAAGTCACAGCATGTACAGAGATAAAAATCTGAGTTTTTATTACCACCTCATCAAACCGTCAGATGCTGCCGCTGGCTGCACTTACTCAGCCACTGTGCATGTACATCTGTGTATCACAACCACAAGTGCGGAACTCTGATGTTTTCCCATGTTTTACTGCGTTATCTCGTAGTACTAGCACAATCAGATGTCTCTTAACTTGTGATCTTGGAGGAGCACAATAGGTACCTGTGCATCCAATTCTTGCTTTCCTGCTCTATAACACGGAGAACAAAAAACTACAAGGAGACGTACAAGTCTGTCAGAAAGTAGAAAGAAAGAAAAATGAAAAACAGGACGCTGTGAAGAACGCTGAAAATAGCATCCCGCTTAAGAGTGAGTATGAGTGAAATTTCAATTGTGCAGATTCTCCACAAACTTGTGTGCTGATTTATTGTAAGGAGTGTGTCTGTGATTAGCTCAAATGCTTGGCTGAAGCTACAGATTTGATTTGTAAACACAGTGAAGTGCTGGAAAAGACCAGAGAGAGAGAGCCAAATTCAGACCAACTATGACCGTAAAAGTCCACAGTGCCTCACTGAAGAAATCCACTTGGTTTACTTATTTATTTATTACAACCTACTGATTTCAGAAGTGAGCCAGAGCGATGTTTCACAGTGGAACTGAAATATAAGTGTGCAGGTACTGTGGTGGGTTCCTTGGGTAATGTGCAGTTCTAGATGTGTAAGTGGCAGCAGGCTATTTTCAGAGGAAAGCTAAGCTAACACGTCGAAGACAAACAAGAACAGCTTGAGAAAAGTTGAATTTCATCCAAATATTGGAATATCAGATACAGAGAAAAAAGAAACAGCAGGCATGTATCCATAAAGTGTGAAGAAAAGCTGGAAAGATGAGTTTACTTTGCTGATGGACAGAAGATTTGTTAATTATATGATGACTCCTTAATCACATTTAATGATGTCAAATGTTTGTATGCTCTAGCTTCTCTAACATGAGGTCTCGCAGCTTATTGTTAGGTGACAAATCTGAAACAAAGGCTGAAATGTCAACACAAACGTCCACCATACAGAATCATAATTCATGATGTCCGGTGGCCATGTGCAGCAGTTAATACCCAGTTTAACGATGCTAGTTTGGTGAAAGCTGCAATGTTCAAAGATTGTTCAGGAAACCATAACCAAGTTTCTTTGTGATGCAGCGTGGATAAAAGTCGTCCAAAGATGTGGACCGAGAAACCCGGCTGTGCACAAAAACAGCCAGTGACGCAGTCAAGAACAATATTTATTATCGTAACTTCACTGTCTGCAATATCTCTCAAAACTGTGTCAGAAAAATGTAGTTTACTGAACAGATTCTAATGCAAAAACTGCAAATAAACAATACACTATTTCACCTTAAATCATACTCACAGCAAACCCCTCGGCTATGAGGGGGAAAACTCCCGACTCAGCACAGGCACACACACTTGGGGCTGCGACCTGGCCAGTTAGCCAGCCAATTTCAACTGGCCTGATTTCCGCATGGTGTTTATGATCCAATCGGGATCAAGTGGCCTGTGGCAAGAAGATTTTTTTTTTCACTTTTTTCTCTTTTACTTTTTCCGCCCTCTAAAGATAAGCTGAGCTATGAAATAAATCCTAGCTTTGTAAGTCTGAGTTATTCACCTTCTGTTTACACAAGACACGCAACTGGAAAACGGTATCTTAGTGTTACGATACTTGCAACTCGTTTCTTCATGTTCTGACATTTACAGACTGAACCACAAACTGATTTAACAAAGAAATCACTGATCTTTTTCATTTCCTTTAATCTCCACCTCCAGTTTTTAAGTTGGAAACTGCCGAGACTTACGGTAATACCTCTGATACGTACAGTAGGATTAATAATAATGATGACTAGAAGTGAAAGAAGTGATGATGAGCAGCATGGAGGTGTTCTACTCGCTCTGGGTACCCTGACTTCATCCCAGAGTCTAAAGACAAATATGCCGAATATATATTTATGAACAGCAGATTCAGCACTTCCGAACTCCAGAGGCTCTAAGATCCACTGCAGACAATTTGCCCAACACAGCTGTCCTCCTAGATCTCTGTTTCGCCTTCCCTCCACTTGTCTTGTTAACTCAATATCCGGGGACAATAGCTGAGGTATAACATCATTGTTCCTGCTGAAAGGTGCAGTGACAAAGAGGTTAAAGCAGGCCTCATTTCCACAGTCCACTGGGAAAGCGATATTCACGCCGTGGGAAAACCCTGACCGACTCCTTCAATAGTGGCCCACCTTAGCACAGATGTGACGAATAAACGGTCCACCTGCCCTTTGCTGAAAACACAAGAAATGTTTTCTAACATGTGGACAAGGCGGGGGCAGTTAGGTAATGTTAGGTCTGAATGCTGTTATAAATTAACTTCTTCAGTGGTGGATAAACTTTAAGTGGTGTGAAAGCACGATGGGTCCAGAGTTGTACATTTATGCCAACATAGGATTCATTTTAGTGCAATTACAAAGCACAAAACTGTCAAAGAGAAGCTTTTAAACTGTTCTAATGGGCATCTATAGTTTCAAGATTTCTCAAGCAGACTACATTGATGATGACAAGCTTGTGGAACAGCTAATAGCTACAGGACGAGTGGATGAGTGGAGCTTCAACTCTACCAATAAAACATGACAGGAAACAAGAAAAGCAAATGAAAAATACCTCAAAAATTAAAGAAAGATGAAAAAGAAGGTAGAATAAACCAGGGCAATGACATAACTGGGCCCTTAATCCATCATTTCATCATTTAAGTTAAACACAACACATTTGAATGTCTATTAATATTATAAACATACCGGGTTAAGAACATTTGCTTTGTTTGATCAGCTTTAAATGACTAATATCAGACGTGACAACCCAAGCAGTAACAAAATCAGAAATAATCTTAAAGAGCTAACTAAGCATCTTATATCACCCCAACCTTACACTGTAATCCGTTACATGGAAAAAGAGAAAGGTAGATTAAGTTTAGTTGCATTATAGCGCTTCGGAGAGTATTTCACGGGTTTCTCCATGAAGGGGAGGTTGGGTAACAGAGATTATTGGCAGAGATTTTGGTCCCACATGAGTTGAGAAACCCTGCTGAACCTTCACCCAATCCCTCTGGAGAGGCCAGTTACAACAGGCTGCACAGTATCCAAGTTTCAGAAGGATACAGAGGACGAAGAGGGACTTGTAGTAAGATGTGTAAAGGCCCATTTCTTTGAGTTTCTCTCCAGTTTTATTACTTCAGCCAAATGACGAATAAGGGTAAGTTCAGGGTCTGTTCAGGCTGTATATCTTTGCAGTGGTTTACTTGAACTCTAGTCTGTTTATTCCTTTGGTTCGCTTCATTTTTCCACAAAAAGAATGACAGTCGTGTCAGGAAGTCTAACTCCTACTTCATGTGCTCTTTTCTAGAGTAAACTCTAGAAAAGAAGTGTGTCACTCTAGTGTAAGTATAAACTACAAAATCCTGCAAACAACTAAAAATCCTTATAAGATGAGGATTAGGATTTGATTATACTTCTTGAATAGCTGACCTTGTGCATGAAAGAATTCCAAAACTTCACTCCATGTGACTTTAGTTCATCAGCTGGTTCACAGTGTGAACCTCAACGAGCCAAATACAAAAATAAAATAATACAGTGCAATGATCTTTTCCCAGTCTGTTTTTAGACAAAGAAAAAGCAAATTTCAGGTGAGTGCTGAAAAACCTTTTAACAAAATATGTAGTTAGAGGGTGTTTTCCTGGTAGGTACCCAATGAGAGAAAGAGGGAGATGGATAAAATAAACATGGGATTGATGGGAGATTTTGAGAAGTAAATAAATAGAGGAACAAAGGAAGGTTTGGCCATCACACAAAATCGCTTTCTCTTTTCCATCCTGCCTTATGTCCTCTTCATTCCATCATAATGTCTCTCCCTGTACCCACATCTAACTGCACTGTATTAGCCCTGTCAGCAAAACTGGAGAGTCGAGAGGGAAATTAAGTTGCTCTGTGTGTATATGCCTCTAACATGTTGTTTTCATCACCCCTGCTCACTTCAGTGTTCATGATCCATATACTACTTCATGTCTGCCTCACCAAAACACACACGTTATGAATTTAACACAGTTAGAATGCTGGAATGTCACTTATATGACAGTGTCATTGAACACCAGATCACGACATCAGTCACCTCAAGACATCGAAGCACTTTATATTGTCAGCTAAAGGCCCTATATTAATGCAGACAAAACCTCAACAATCAAACGACTCCCTTTGAGCAAGCACTTGGTGACAGTGGGAAGGAAAAACTCAATTTTAACAGGAAGAAAATCTCCGGAAGAACCAGGCTCAGGGAGGGGCGGCCATCTGCCGCAACCGGTCAAGGAATAAAGGAAGGAAGAAAAGACAAAAGACATATTTATGGTATTTATGATGGGAAATGTCAATTACATACCATTTAAAGCATTCTCTTTAGTTGTATCATGACTACATTTTATTCACATTTTGCTTCAGAAAGCAGCAAGCTACCAAACTTTTGTATTTACTTTAAAAAGTTTGAGTTAATGATGTAAAGCCATTTATTTCATCACAGCCTAATAAATGCAGGAACACAAATCTGCCCCCGCAGACACACACAAGTCACACATAAAATCAAATCTATTCACAGCATCTGCATCAATCAGCTGACCAGGCAGAGCAGCTAACAACACCAGCGTGGGAAAGATGAGCAGATCCACTGTGAGTGCAGTTAACATCACGTAACAGAGCCTCACCAT
>VUQG01044883.1:22322-32866 GCA_015106755.1 Etia nguti | reverse complement strand
TATGTACATTCTGTGGTATTCATTTCACTTCATTTCATTCCTGTCATCCTGTATTTTATGTATATAAGATTTAGATTGGTTATTTATGGTTGGTTTACACAGCTTGTGTAGGTTTGTGTATGTATGTGTATGCATGTGTAGCTGTATATATACACACGTGTGTGTGTGTGTGTGTGTGTGTGTGTATATACACACGTGTGTGTGTGTGTGTGTGTGTGTGTGTGTGTGTGTGTGTGTGTGTGTGTGTGTGTGTGTATTGTGTTGTTTACATATTGTTGTGATTTACATTGCTGTGCTTGAGAGTCACCATCTACCGGAACCAAATTCCTTGTATGTGTCTGAGCATATACAATGCCAATAAACGCGATTCTGATTCTGATTCTAATCATACACTTTTTAAGTTTGCTTGAATATTTTATTATTATGATATTAAATAGAAATAGACAGTTTTGCATTTTGCAGCTCTGTTTCATGCTTATTACACAGAAACTACCTGGGTAATTTAGTGGTAATAACCACTTTATTACAGAGCTGTATTTCACATGGTTACCCCCAGTTTTGGGGCCCTTATTATCCAATTACATAAATTTCAGCGTAATATTACACAATGTTAACCACTGTAGCAACCAGAATATTACTTGGATATTATGCGTTATTACTTTGTAATTGCATAGTAATAACTTAGAAATTACCACATTAAGTGCTTCTGCTCCCTTAAGGCCAAAACAGAGAGAATGAGAGGGGCTTTTTCCCTCAGGCTATTCGGGCCCTGAACCAGGTGTAGGACTGGACTCATCACTGCACGCACACTGTTTATTTATGTTTATACTGTTTACTGTTTATTTGCACACTTCTTATAATTTGTTTCTTAAATTGTTTATTTGCACATTCTATTTTTTTTTCTTATAATTTACCTTTAGTCTTTACGTCTTAGGGTAAATTCTTAATTTATTCCTTACTTCTGTTAGACTTTCTTTTTCTAATCTATCATGCAACTCTTATTACCTCTTTCTCTGTACATTTTTCTAACTGTAATTTTTTTCTTTTTTACTGTACACTTCTAAAATTTAAAATTTGTAAATTTTGTAAATTTCTTTACTGTAGTTTAATGATCGGGCATTGCACAGCAATAAGCATTTCATTATATGTTGTACTGTGTATGATTGTGTGTGTGATGAATAAAATTTGAATTTGAATTATTATGCTCTTCTTTCCCCCTTGTTACCCTACTATTACCCCTTTATTACCGAGCTGTAATAGAAAGTGCGACCCATAAGTGTTCTTAGATTGGAAAGCCTCACATTTACTTCTGTTGGGGTGCCTGGGTCGTTGACCCAGAGTTTTGAGTTTTCATTATTATTGTACTTTGATTTTTTGCCTTTATTTATCATTTCTAGTCTTTTGGTTTCTTTGTCAGAGTTCTGCCTTCTGGTTTCTGTTCTGTGTTCCAGAGTTGCTCAGTCTCCCCTGTCAGCTGTATCCCCGTGTCAAGTCTGCGTCTCTGTGTTATGTTTCCTGTTTTACTTTGAAAGTCCGTGTCTCATGTTAATGCGTCTGGTTTTGCTTCTCGTCAGCCCTGATTTGTCCCAGCTGTGTTTCCCTCCTGTTTCTCATTCCCTGATTGCTCCCTCTGTGTATTTAAGCCCTGTGTTTTCATCTGTCCGTGTCACGATCTACCCTCATTTCATGCTGTGTGTTCCGTCCGTCTGTCTGCCAGTTCAGGTTATTGTTATTTTCAGTTTAGTTTTTGTATTCTCAGTTTTGCTAGTTCTCTGTTTGCAATCTAGCAATAAATCTGAGTTTGAGTTTACTTTCTGCCTCCGAGTGTCTGCACATTGGGTCCTCCTTGCCATCACTACTGCCTGCACACAGCCTTCACATGACAGCTTCTCTAAACAAACAAACAATCATAGTTCTTCCAAATGCTACTGAAGCCCCTGTTTGTTAAATGAATAAACTGGTAAATTTCCAGTATGTCTTGTTTCTTCAGACTTCAATCATCTAATCAAATAAATGAGACCAAACGAGTCAATAGCAGAAAAAGTTGTTTGGCATTGGCACAAAAGTTTTGGCAAGTTTTTCATGGGTGCAACAAACATTCTCTGCTACTTAACCCACAAGTGCATTTTCATTACGGTATGGCACCGTTTAAAGAACGATAAAACAGGCTTTCCAATGGCATCGAATTTATTGCCATAAAGCATTTTTACAACAAAGAAATAACTGACCAGACATCATTTCCTTACTTTTTGTGCCGAGTTTATTTATATCACCTCGTGCTCTTTGGTGAAGTTGGGTTATACATAAGTTAGAATATTGTTGTAATTAAACATAACATGTAACAAAACAGCTTAAGCTAATCTAAAACAGACGCACAGACAACAATATTCAAATCTTACCAGTAATAACCTGTAGCAGAGTCATGAAAGTTTCAGCACAGTCTGGAGCCTTCAGGTCATCCATATCACTGATGTCTTTATACTGAGAGCTCCAAGTTCTTTCAGCCGAGAGGATGGCATCCATCTTTTCCACTGCCACTGTATGTATATATAGAGAAAGATTTGTATCGATCAGTTTTTGATCAAACTTGGAGACAATGAGAATTCACTAGGGTTGTATAGGTAGGCTATAGTATGAAATGAAATCTTACGAGCAACAGCAGCAGTGACGTACAGCCAAATGTTATGTAGTTTAAAAAAAGAATCTGTCCAATTATTCAGAAGACATCGGAATAATTTGAAATAATTGTAGGGCCTTTATGTTAAAATATAAGGTACTTTGAGGCAGCTGTTGTGGTGCTGTATTAGTAAAACTGAACATGTGCGATCAGATCTTTAAATGTGTCAATATCAGGGTCCGCTCTGATATATTTGGAAGGCATGGATTAGCCCGCACTGGTATAAGTGGGTTCTGACCATTGTGTCAGCAATTGCACAAAATATTTTTAACCAAAGGTGAGTTTGTATTTGGTCCAGGACATTCTGTTGACTCAATGTGCCCGTGTGCAAGTGTTTGCTGTTATTAATGGCATTTAGTCTTAGGCTATGTTATCCTCCATATCCTCCAAAAGAGTGAACAGACTTCTCTCTAGTGGATCATGTAGCACTGCTAAGCCTTTACTGTCATATTAATATTAATTTTGAGCAACTGTTTTATAACCTAGTCTCACTGGAAAACAGTGAGTATCTACTAGTGTTATAAACTTAGGCTTCAACCTGCATAATGATTGTCATTACACTGTCCTTCAGGATCTTCTGTCGATGAGCAGCATTAATGTTTCATCAGTCTCAGTAAGTTGAGTTGAAGAACACCTCAACAATATTAGACCGTCCCCTTCATGTTTGACTTTAATTAACTGCAGTTTTTTTTACAACTGAAAACAAAACACATGGTCAAAGTTGCTTCAGGATGAAGACTAACAGCATCACAGTAAGATTGTTTTAGTATATTGACCAAAGAGAGTGTTCATGGTGTTCTGAGTTGTCAAAGAGGTGAATGATGAATGACGCAACAATGTTACTTCCTCTGTGACCTTTGTGACAGACTCATTCATATGGTGTGCGACACGTATACACTCAAGATTGTGTTGCTTGGGGTTCTGGGCTGGAACAAAGTAGTCATTTTCCACTGATGGAGTGATGTAATAGGTGTAAAGCTCATTCAAACAAAATCTGAGTTTAGCTGATTTAATATTGAAATAACAGAATAACAAATGAGTCCAAGAAAAAGTTGGTACAGATATTATTTGGAGTAGCAAAGTCCAATCATCTTTAAAAACTCACTTTTCTTTTCCATAGTGAGCCACTTCTGAAGGACTGCATCCTCAAGAAGGAGGTGAAGCACACCAGGTAGCTCTGCTGGGTATGAATGGTTGCTTCTCAGCTCCTTCTCAAATTGCAGCACCTCCTCCACCAAGTGACAGAAGAGCACATCATCATACAGCAGCTTAGAAGCATCACTGGCCACTTTCTCTTGGACTAGAGACAACAGGCCTCGACACAACTCCACCTACACAAACAGAAATGTACTCCTAAATTTCAGGAAACAACTAGTTGACATGAGGCAGTTTAACGTTGGAAGATCTTGACTATAGTCCAGAGACAATGACAATGGCCACTCAGTTGGGCAGAGGGCGGGAGGTGAAAAACATTCTATGCTATGCACAAGAAGAGCTCTTGCACAATAATAAGTTGTAATAAATATTAAAGCTATCTGCCTCTTGAGTTTGACGTCATTAGCCTTTTGTGGGTCCTAACTCTTCTTTGGTTCCCAAACTCAATTCAATTCAATTTTATTTATATAGCGCCAAATCACAACAACAGTCGCCTCAAGGCGCTTTATATTGTGTATATAATATGTCACAATATAATCGTCACAATCACAAACCCTGTGACGTCGCTGAATTAGAAACTGTGGCTTATCTCCCAGGTGTTACAGTTTAATGACCAGTGAAAAACCGCGTTTGTTTTAATCTTATAAGCATCAATTATTTCAGTTAGCTGAAACCGTTCTTACTTTAAATGTCCTCTTACAGCCCACCTGTAGTAACTTTTATGCCCACACTTTAGGAATCACTGAATTATAGCATATTAACAGAAAGCATACCTTGGCACTTATAGTTGCCCCTCCTCGGTCCAAGATAGGCTGGATCGTTTCCTCCATGAAGGAGGAGTTATTTCCCATCCACATCAGAACCTGTGTGAGGTACCATTCTGGCTGAAAAATACACAAAGGAAGGATGAGTTTGGCCTTCCAAACATTTTATTTTGTATTGCGATGACAGTCAAAAAATAGTCTCTCTCTGATACAGCTTGTTCTTGTACAAGTAGAAAACACAGGACTAAATCACAGCCTCGATTAAACTTTACTGGACAGCTTGTTACAGAAAATGTGAGCGAGTAATTTCACAGGACTAAGGTTATGCCAAACATATGTTTCTGCAACCATGACAGAGGGCACAGGTATTCCTGTTCCAAACAGCACCCAGTTTATTAGCAGAGGATACAACTGCAAAAATATTCTACAGATGATCTGCTAACAATGATGATTATGACCACAGAAGCAGACAATTAGTTTCAATCATAACAGAAGCACAGATTGTTACTTGGAATCTAACAAACATCCTATAAACTCTTTCAAGTAAGGAAAAACGTGAGCTGCACATGAACACAAGAACCAAAACTAATCCCATTGGGGAGAATGAGGGGGATACCCTGGAACATGCAGGAAACACCGATGCAGAACTCCAACTGTCAGCTGATCATCATCATCAGCACCTGACCATTTAGAAACAGAACACACGCCCCCACTTTGCCCGCGGCAACGTAATTACACGGCGTGTTACAAAAAAAATAAATAACCTTACCGTATGTACGGTATGGTAGAAATGTCACTTGGAATAGTCAGTGTTAATCCTTTTCACAATCAGAATACTTTATTAATCCCTAAGGAAAGTATGTAGGAAGGAAATTTTCAGCCGCTTCTTGAATTTTTTCATAAGCTATGCGTCTCCTCACCACAGCCGCTGAGCACTTGTTGAAGGAGACGTCCTGACCAGATTCCAGGCCCCATCGCCGGGCAGCATCAATAACAAGCTGCTTATTGCAGAAGTTATGACAATTCACAGTGAGTTGTCTGGCTCGCTGATTAGCACCCGGCCTCGGAGCCAGGGCGCGGTGTGCTCCGTCCAGCTTGACAAGGCCGCATTAAGGGGAATTTACTGTCGAGCAGACAGAGCGCGCTCGCTGTACGCTCCACTCCAGAGCCTGCCTGTCTGCCTGTCTGCCTGCAGCGTGTTGTCAAGTGGATGCAGTGTAGTCTGTGGGCAACTCTAAAGCTTGTGTTGTTGGTCCATGAAAGAGAGCAAAGTTACAAAGAGTGAAACTGAAAGCGAGTGTTAAAAATAATGAAAAGTGTGCACCGCACCCCTATCTGTGCTTTTCATGCTTTGTTTTTGGTCTTTGGAAGAGATGAAATGCCGTGCACGTCCATTCCAAGGTTCAGAGGATGGTTTGGATCCATTAATTATCCATAAATCAAACAGCAATCAAGAATTACCTCAGTAAATCATATGGATGCTTATCAGCAACTAGGATTTCAATATACAAGCCACAGAAATATGACTGCCCTTTCACATTTATAGGACTATATATTTATAGGACCTTTTAATGACAGCTAATGCAATCCCACCTGAAAATGACAGAACAGTGCAGTAAGCCTGAGATCCAGGGAGCGTGGCAGTACCGTATCACGCCATGAAGCACATCAAACACTTATTTTGTTCCCTTTTGTGTTAATCAGCTTCCAGACTTTGATCATATTATTGCCAAATGTCTCACTTTCCTCTGATCATTGTTGGAGCAGTTTTAGTGGTCAAAGCCTGCTGTTTCCATTGTTTTCAGTGATATCTAAACTCCCACCTTACTGAGAGAGTTGGTCTGCCGGTTCCCATAGAAGTGGTATTTGAACCTCTTGTTGAGAGGCAACAACATGATCTGGATGGGCAGACAAAGGGGAGAAGGTTTGGACAGCTGGGGAGAGGACAGACCTTCACAGGAGTCCAAAGTCCTCTGAGACAGGAGATCATCACTGCCAGACAAAGTTAAAGAACAATGTACGTGCAGTTTTTCAAACCTACATGGTCCTCAGCTTGAGTCCTGTGTTATTATAACGACGACTGTCCAGGTAAAATGATAACTCTACATGCATGTGGCGGACCAAACATTCCCATTCATAATGCCATTTTAATGTCATGGCTCTACGTTTCCTGCAAACCAGTTTAAACAGTGTCCGTGTCCCCAAAATAAGGTTCTCTGAAATTAAAATGTAATTCTCTTTGATTAAACCAAAATATAAGCATCTGAATACATATATAATAGTAAAAAACAAATGTGTGTACCTATTTACATTAAGTAAACGAAACAATAGTTAAATTATTTAAATTAGGTCAATTTAACCTCAAATGAAAACATGACCAATTACATTTTTCTTTAACAAAAATGAAGCCAAAATGCACAAGAAACATGTAAAAACATGTAAAGTAATAGCCAGGTGTTTATAATCAGGTTCATAATCTGACCACCTCTATAAAAGCAGAGGACTGGAGCATTCAGTTGTTTGTTAACAAAAATCCATGAATATGGGAAGGCTTAAGGGACATTTCCCAACAATTTAAAGTCACAAACAAGAAACATGGAAGACAGTTTCCAACCATCTTAGGAGTATTTACAAAAATCAAGGATACGAGGTCTGCAGGGCAAGGAGTTGCCCAACCAGCAGTTCTAGCTGGCCATCGATCTCCTGACAGCTGGGAGATGGTGTCAGTGACTGAGTGGGAGGAGAGATGATCGGCCAGTGAAGCTGAGTCAGTAGCTTCTCAAAATCACTGTGAAAGAAGAAAATGGATTTAGATCACATCTCAGGGTACACATTTCTGAAGTACATGCTACATGTTGACATAAGGCTGAGTTTACTCAGCACAACAAATTACTGAGATACAAAAAAATAAAACTACAGAGTGTTTTACAGTAATGTTACTGAACAGCACACAGTACAGCCCAAGACATTTTACCAACTATGCATACATTTATTAACAGCTAGCTCATTCTAAAGAATCACTAGCAAGAGCAAAGAAAATTTACAAACTAGCTGAACTGATGATGGAGCAAGTAAGAGTCGGATTTATGAATGTGTTTCTGTATTGAAGCAGCCTGGAAACTCCCATCAGGGAGTAAGGATTGGTCCCTCCAGCACAAACTGGCAGCCATTCTGTGGATAACTCTGATAGCTCCATACTTTAAATGCACACACTTTTCCTTTTCTAATGCTTATTCAAGCCAAAGAGGAGAATGTGTCTCACAGCAGCTCTGGGTTCAGTTACATTTAGTGACACCTGACTGAAGTGTTACAGGATTCAGACATTATTCTAACACAGCTGTGAGTCATCCACTACACTTCATTTTAGATAAGAAACACAGATGCTGCAGCAAAATGCTCTTCTCACATAATATATTAGAATACTTTTTGAATACCCAAATCTTGTGTTCATGCATTTCACTCCCAAATCTGTCACCATCTCTTTAGTCAAGTAAGGTATAGAAGCTTGGAGGGACTCCTACCTGGTCAGACGGTCCTTCATGATTTTGTGCCAGAAGCTAAGGGTTTCTTGGAGGAAGTTCTGGAGATGAGAACATCTAGACTGGTTTAGTCCATAATCCAGAGCTGCCATGCTATCCACTGCCCTTATGGCCTCCCAGGCACTGCTGGTCATCAAACACTGTTGAACTGTAGCACTGTGGAACACAAGACTCTGCATGTCACTGCTTTCATTACACCACAGCAGGCACCAACAGGAAGACCACAGGCCATGAACAAGATTCAGAGAGGTGGGACACTGAGTTATATAAAAATAGAAGCAATGACTTGCAAATCTGACAAACACATTTTATTCATAATGGAACAAAGATCATCCATCAAATAATTAAACTGAGAAAATACCATGACACCATTTATCTGTCCAAGTTTCCAATTCCAAGGGCACTCATGCACCCTACACCATCAGAGCCTGGATGCATGCTCAGTCATCCAGGTAAGTAAATCCTAAAGGTTCTGTTTCATCACTTCTTCAGTCTCAGCTGACCTCAGGTTTCTCCCACTGAAAACATCTAGATGAACAGAACCTTTGGGGTTTACCATCAGAGATGCAGGCTTTATAAGAGAGTGCTGATAACCAGCCACATGGTCTGTCTCCTCTTTAGTTCAAAGGATGGGGCATCTGTGTTTTGGGGAAAGGATTTTAATTTGTCTGACCTCCAGAACAGTTTTCCACTTTGCCTCTGTCTATTTTCCATGACCTTTGGCACAGAGAACGGCACACAGTGCTCCTAACATCCAGTATTAATTTTTGACCCTGCACACAGATTTCTCCAGATTCCCAGAATCGTTTGATGACATTATTGTCTGTAGATGATTTAATGATTCAACAGTCTCTTCAATTTTAGGTTGAGGAACATCGGGGAAATTGTGAAATTGCACCACAATTTGTTGATGCAGTTTTCAGGGTTGGATTTCTGTTCATCTTTATTTCTGAGACACCCTGCCTTCCTTAGATGATCTTTTTACATCCTGTCATGTTACAGACCTGTTGCCACCTAATAACACTCAAAGTCGTTTCTTTTTAGTACCACTCACTTTTTCCAGTTTTTGTTTAAGTTGTGCCAACTTTAGAGAAGGTTTGCTGCCATGAAATTTAAAACCAGCAGAAAATGGCACCTTTCCTTCCTGTTTATAAGATTGGGGAAACCTGCAGTCAGCTGAGACTGAAGAAGTCACTTGGATGAGTGACGAAACGTTTCTCCCACAAAACGCTACGTCCAGATGAACAGAATCAACTTTTGGAGATTTACTTTCCTGGATGATTGAGAATGCATCAAGACCCTTTCCTTTCATATTTAAACATTTAATAGATCTTCTGCTGTGAATAAAATACAGATTCATGGGACTTGCAAATCGTTGCACTCTGTTTTTATGTACATTTTACACAGCATCTGAACTTTCAAAGACAACAAAATTTTAATTGTTTGTTTTTTAATTGCTCATAAACAGTGAAGGAGTTACAGTGGTACCTGAGTTCCTCTATGTGTTGAAGGCATCTTAGGTATTTCATGTGTCTCTCTATAAAGTCAACTTGGTTACATGTTTGTTCAAGTTTATCCCTCCAAGGCTGGGCATCCTGTAGGTGCTGGAAAAGAAAGAAACAGCCATTTAAGCCTTCCAGTATTTCAGTCTTGGTGCTTAAACCTTTGATAGCAATATCCTCAGTGGTAACAATGCTGGATACAACAATACATAAACACATTTTATTTATTTGCCTATATTTGTCCTTTAAGCTCGGGTCCTGTACCAGAGGACCAGGAGGATGTGGCACAGCATCTTATCTGCTACTACAACTGCGTTCTTCTGGACAGAGATCTCAGATGTCATTCCTGGAATCTGCAGCCAGTCTAACTGTTTGGAGGTTAAAGCCCCAAATGTATCGGCACGCTCCTATTGAGACAATGGGTGGTGTTCTAGGGAATCTCCTCAGATCTGGACCAGGGCATCCCTGAGCTGGACTGAGGTGAAATGCGGTGGTGTCAGATAAAGTCGTGAATCCCCATCTGTGATGGTTCCTTTTCTTGCTCCTGATCTTTCGTGGGCTTCTGCTGCCTAAAGTATTCACTAAGCACATGATCAGTTATCTTCCAAAGATAATGTCCCAGAGGTGTTCTATTGCAGCGGTCCCCAACCTTTTTTGCACCATGGACCGGTTTATGTCCAACAATATTTTCACGGACCAGCCTTTAAGGTGTTGCGGATAAATACAACAAAATAAAACCAGTACCGGTACCATAAAAAGAAGATGTATTCATAACACATGGGAAAAGACCCAGGGAAACCGAGTTAACAATAAAAACAGATTAAAACCCTGAAAACCATAAATTTCACACCCGAGCCTCAACTCTCGCGGCCCGGCACTAAACGACTCACGGACCGGCCCGGGGGTT
>VUQG01044883.1:0-14864 GCA_015106755.1 Etia nguti | reverse complement strand
CAGGGAAACCGAGTTAACAATAAAAACAGATTAAAACCCTGAAAACCATAAATTTCACACCCGAGCCTCAACTCTCGCGGCCCGGCACTAAACGACTCACGGACCGGCCCGGGGGTTGGGGACCGCTGATTTAAATCATCCCAACATCTTAAAGAGATTTTCAAAAGTCCACTAAAAAAAAAACAGGAAAAAGAATCTCATGATCCTTCATGACACCGCCTCCTCTACAAATTCTTCAAGATTATCTGGAACATCTTCACAAACATCTAACCTCCACAATTCCTCCTGTAACAGGAATTATTGTAACTTCGTAAAGAACATGGACCTTCAATAGCAGCTATAACACCACAGGACAACTTGGAACCTTCACAAAACAAACCATCCCTGAGGATATCTAGAACGTCAGCAAAGCCCTTTTAAGGAATCAATGAATGTAAGGATTACAGGAATATCAAGGCTTTAAGGTCTAGTGGATTCACACTAAGGATTTCTGGATTATCGTCAGGAAAGTCTAGAACAAAACTAAAATGTCTCATAAGAGGTTCCAGAAGCCTCAAACCCCCTAAATTACATACAGGGGTTCCTCAAGACCTCCGTAAACAACCCTGGAACATCTTTAAAGTTGTCCATCAAGATCCATATAGTATCAAAGAAGTCTTTTAATTTCTCAAGGACACCAAAAACCATCTAAAATTGTTCTTCAACAACTTGAAGGATGGATAGAATTCCTAATGACTCCTGCAAGGAGGTCTGGACACTCATCAGGACTCCCTGAAACTCCTTCACGGACACCTGGGGCCACTTCAAGGATGTTTTAAAAATCAAAACATTGAGATATCATTCACCAATATACATTAAGCATTCTTTGGATTCACCTAAAAAAGCCAAACTAGATTTTTAGAACTGAACAAGAGTTTATAAAGTCAGCAGTGTAGAACACAGTATCAATATGATACTCCAGGTGATAAATGATTAGAGCAGAAAAAGATTATAGTTCCTGAACTGTGTCACGGCTTTACTTTGTCAAAGTCATTAGTCACTTTCTAATATCAGTGGCCATCCATAGTTCATATTACACTAAACGGCTTAAATATCATTCTTGTCTTCTCTTCCTGTGCTCTTCTTTATTTCTCTTCCAACACTTCCCACTGTAGCTTCAGTGTCTGTAAATCAGCTTAATGTGAAATCTGTGCTGAGGGAAACAAGCTTTGACCCTCAGACGACCGGCATAGCTGCGAGCTTTATTGGAGGCTGTGGGGGAGACGCAAGGATGATGGGAGGGCAGCAGAGGTCGACAGGTAGATTCAGAGCTGAGATTTAATTTCCTCTGTTCTTCGGAACTGATTTTAAAGTTTTTACTGAGGACATATGAATATCAGTTTTTTTTAAAAAAAAAAGCAGTCTAAGTTTTGGATCAGGTTAGTTGTTAACAATGTTAATGCTAAACCCTCTGAACGGGCACACGTTACCCTCTATAATAATGGACCAGCAGCAGCTGGGTGGAAAAACCAAAATACAGGTTTTCACCTTGGAACTGGAGACTTTCGTGTCTTTAATAGCAAGTCAGTCGCTACTATAGCTCTGTGTATTTATAACCCTGTAAAATACAAGCACACTCACATTCAGAGAACACTGCATTTACTCACATTCATTTCTCTGAGACATCCTAACACAATAAGGAAATTAAACCAAGTCTTGACTTCAGGCTTTAATCAGGTGCCTAGCAGCTAAAATGGTCTAAGCACAAGAAGTATTGTAAATATTGTATTATTAGTATTAATATTATTATATTGTAGCATTTCTAGGCTCTAACATACATGTTTTTGGAAGTTTATTGTAGGGGTGGGCCATACAATATACCAAACAATGACCTTGTCCAAAGTCTAACCAAGTACTTAAAAATGCGATTGAAAATGAAACTATAAAGAAAGTGTAAATATATTGTTAAAACAAGTGATGCTAACACACCGTGACTGAAAATAGAGCAGAAAATACTGGCGGCAGCCAGTGGTACCCCTCAACCTCATCGTAGATAAACCTATGATATCAATTCTCGAGTTATCGCATTTGCAAACTTGGGTGTCCACGCCGCCCACCCGGTAGGGTCACCCTTTCATTTATGGCTCATGGGTAAAGAAACTTGGCAGAATAATGGTACAACATGGGATGCAAATATTGATGTTGTGAGTCATGTAATTTAGTCAGAATTTGTGCTCTTTTTTTATCTGAAAGAAGAAAGAAACCTAAGAGTTAATTATCATCTACACTGGACAACAGAGACAAAAGTTTAAAAGACCCAAAAATTAGACCCCAACTTGAGTTGATAAAGACACTATTTTGTCCCCAGAGGGAAGTTAAGTCCCCACCCACAGTGTAGCTGTGTAAAGGTATTCAGGTCCCCAAGGAACATGAGTAAGACAGAAACAGTTCAGACGACACTGGCTTAAAGAGCATTCATTACCTGGAGACTTAACCTGACCTTAAACCAAGTCTTCATGCTAGTTTTATAAATTATAGTCCATTATGCTGATGGGTCCTCATAGTGTCTCAATATAAATAGATTTATGTCCCCATAACATTAGTAAAAAGTGTGTGTGTGTGTGTGTGTGTGTGTGTGTGTGTGTGTGTGTGTGTGCGTGTGTGTGTGTGTGTGTGTGCGCGTGCGTGCACGCACATGTCTGGCAAACCATCTGTCTCAATTTCTGTCACATAAAATCATACTTTAATCAGATTATAAAATCTTCTGACCACCAAAACCCCCTGAAAAATCATAGGCTAGTGTATGTAACCATGGTAACAGCCCCACCCATTTAGGCTGGGAGGCATGAAAGTGTGTGTGTGTGTGTGTGTGTGTGTGTGTGTGTGTGTGTGTGTGTGTGGGTGTGTGTGTCTGTGGGTGCATGTGCGTGTGCATGTCTCTGGGGTAAAAGTAAAGAATCAAATCCTTAATTACATTTTGCAATAAATTCCTGGTAGTGCTTGTTGAAGGGAAGAGATCGAGTGTGTGCACGTGCTTATGTATCTCTGTGAGGACCAATGAAGGTTGTTGAACTTGTAAGGACATTTGTGGAATCTAAGGACATTTCAGTCAATACACGGGGTTGAATGATTGTTCAGGTTTTATTTTAGTCTGAGGTTTAGGCTAGAAGCTATATTTTGCCATATTATATTCTGCAACTGATTAACATGAAACGTAATTCTGGGAAATTAAATATTTCTATTATGATAAATGATAGCTATCCTTCTAGTTTTTCTACTTCATTGGTTTGAGAGAATTTTGCCTTTAAGTGATATAATAGTTTAAAACTGCACTATCTATATGTATGTGCAGCAGATTGTGGTTGTAGCATTTGGCCCATATGGTGAGTGTTTTTTGTGAATGTGAAGAAGATGGAGAAAAACGCGTTCAGCTTTGCTACATGAATAAATATTAACATCATTACACACACTGCAGCTAAAAGATGATCCTGCCTAAAAATGTCTAACAGAATCGGGTGTTTAAAAAGACCTCTGTTACATATCATAAGAAAACAGTTGGTAAAGATATAAGGAGCCATCTCAAACATCATCTCATTTACATGCACTGAATTTCGGTACAATGCTAATATTTGGGATATTATAGAGACTATTGCAGAACTAACCCAACGGTCTAAAAGCAGCCTAAACTGCTTCACTGCTTGAAAGCAGTCAAAACTATATATACTACTTCAAAATCAAGTTAAAAACCACTTCTGAAACTAATCTAAACCAGTCTAAAAATATTTAAAATTCATTCTATAACCAGTCTGAAACCAGTCTAAAGTCTAAAGCAAACTTGAAAACCAAGCAAAGGTCAAATCCAGACACAATCCAAAAGAAGCTGAAAACATCCTAAAAACAACTTTCAGAGCATGTCCAAAACCAGATCTGAAAGTGTTCAAACATCCAGAGCAAAAACAGTTCAAAGTCTGAAACCAGTCTAAAACAAGCATATCGCTCTCAAAACCATGGAGTCATTAGGGATTACATAAAGAAATAAAAAGAGAAGGAGACAGCCTAAATCCACTGAAGAAATGTAAGTTGCTGAGTGACCTACCTGCCAACTAGCTTAAAAAATGGTGTGCAGGTGTACTAAAGAGATCTGGTTCAGTTCTAAAGGAAAATGAACTCTGTTCTCATTTATTTTTCTTTATTTCACTTTGTGAAAAGCCAACTGAGAAATGGCTGAAATGGTTTGTACTGGGGCTGTTGCATTTGCACCTCACAGTTAACAGAGCCTCTGAATATTAGGCTGGAGATCCCTGCTGAATAAGTAATTCATGAACACTTATTGCTGTGTGCACCTCCACATTACAAAAATGTCTCAATTAGCATACTCTGATTAGTATCACCTGATAATTACCATGTTACATAATGACCTGTGGTAAATGTCATGCTGCTGCTCAGACACTGTCTGAATGGAGCACCTTATACAAGTGTGACCTGTTACATAACACGCACAGAGGGGAGCTATGCGGACTCACTTTCTCATTGCACTGAGGGAGAATAAAAGTTGATTTAAGGTGTAATAAATCAGTTGTATATAACTAATCAAGCTTATTATTATCATGACATCATAAAAATGAAAAACTGTTCACAGGAGAGATAAAAAGAAAACATTTCGACAATCAAATCAGTTAATTTATTGAAATATTTAATAGCAAACTAGGAAACTGCACCGTAAAAGTCACTGAGGAACGCTGTATTAAAATGGCACTGAGGAAAATTATATGGTTAAAAACAATAAAAATGTAACTTTTGGAAAAGTGAACACTAAAAACTGGACTAAAGTGTCATTCATGAAAACTTAACTAAAGTAGGGAAACTGGATTGAAGTGCTAATATATAGAAGACTTAGCAATAACTATTTTTGTCATGAAATTAATGCATTAACCAGAAAGCTGCTCTTTTTAAATGCAAAATTTAGAAAATGTCCAAAATGAAAATACGTTGAGAAGTTTACGACTCATTAAAAGGAAAGCCATCAATTTAATCCGTGTGAATTTGAAACCAAAGAAAAATGAACAACCCTCTGAGTAATTGTCCTTTAATGTATCCAGCACTCATCTGGACTTCTAGATCTGCTGCCCTTCACTTAAACTTCCTGCATAGATCTAGAACAGCATAGATCAGAGACTCATTACAGTTGCTGCCAGGAGTCGATCGATCGCAGGTTATTGATTGGTGTCACACTGTGGCCCTCAAAGCTCTCCGCCAAGGAGACCGCAGTTGATTTCTCCCCCGTTATGGATCTCTGGTGGAGTTCTTACTCTATCACAGCCCAGTAAGAGAGGATAGATGTAAGGTCACATAGATCAGCAAATCCCCTATCGCGGTGATCACATGATTCCCTCCTCTGTTTTTCTCTGTGTCTTTCTCACACAGGAGAAGCTTAATTAATCTTCTGCAACATAAAAAAGGCAAATTTCATTTAACTCTGTTATTTGTTCAGGCGGTTTTCTTTCTACCTTTGTGGGGACCAACATTGGCATAATACCGTCACGAACTCTTACCTAATAAAACATCAGAAAGCACTGCTTTATTCTTATGTGAAATATAAAGTCTTCACACATCTCTTTAAAGGCAGGTGAAAGGAACATTGCATGGTTTTCTGTATATTCTTCACTTTGCTAAGTATCTTTTGGCAAGTTCTCATCAGAAAGCGTAAATGTCACAGTCACTGGTTAAATTAAGACTTTTGCCTGGAATCCTTTACAGAATCCCAAAATCTTGCCAAAGATTCAGATTCTAAAATCACGCCTTGAATCAATAATATCTTTTCAGAATCTTGTCTTGGGTACATTATAACATTCAAGAATCCAATCTATTTCTAAAATCCTACTGAAAATTTCCAACAGTTAAAATATGAGAACTGCACATCCGAACAACTTTCTTGGATCTCCAGGAATTCAAAAGTACACCGTAGGTGAAATATCAACCTCATGTGCCAACAATATTTTCTGAACTAGTGAAATCGTTGGTTATTTCAATCCATTTGTGGCTGCTTATTTTCACTTGGGTGTCACTTTAGCGACTTTCAAACATTAAATATTTAAAGGCTCTCAAACACACGGTGCCATGAATCTCGGAACAATCAGCCCACGCCGGTGGCCATTTTATATCCCAGCCTGTTAGCGGAAGTATTTTTTGGACTCTGATTAGAATTTTTTCATTTTCTTCTGCTTGGAGCTCTGTTTGTCTGAATCCTCTGTGTCTGCCTCCCCACCTCTTCCTCTCTATTAAAACATTAACAGTGTATGCCATGTGTTGAGATGGCCTATAATTCCATCCAGGCTGTTTTATAAGGCCAGCGCTGCTCTTGCTCTCAGGCTCATATACATCCTGTTCCTCAGAGGAAATGGCTTCTTCCTATCTTGTTCCTATAAATAATACCAATGGTAAAGTGCTCTGCAGCAGTACAAACTCTGTACAGCTGAAGTATACAGAGGGGGTAATAAAGTTGCTCTTATACGCTTGTCTTTGTCTAATGTGTTTCACATGAAGCAATGGTTGGATTAACCTCCCGAGGGCCATAAATGTGTTGGACCCGTACTAACAACCAGTGTGTTTTCCCAGAAACCAACCAGGGCTTGACTGGCGAAAAATTAACTGGATTAAAATTTAAATGATTTTGCACAAACTCACCTAATAAGCAAATAGGTGACTCTCTCTTAGCTATATTTCTTTGTATAAATGCTTGAATAATATTTCTTTCATATGCAAAACGATGAAATTTATGATTAATTTTAAAAAGTTTTATGTTGGTAGAATTTTTTTTTTTTAAACAAAAACAAAAACAAAGAAAAACCGTGGATGAGGCACTCCAACATCGTCTACATATAAACTGATCTGACACTGAGTTGGGACATCGAACCCCCTTTTATTTTGACTTTTAAAACGTTTTTTGCTTCTGAAAAAAATCTCCTAAATCATTTATTTTTTATATTTAAAACTGCACTGGAGAGTCCTCGATACAAATGCGTCCCGTTTGTATTCCAGTCTAGTTTATGTGTCGTGGCCACTCTTTAATTTCCACCTGAACAGAAGAAGAAAATCTTAATGAGATAATTTCAGCTCATCAACAGATGAATAGAGTGTTTCCCCAGTGAGGTAAACTATTAATTGTTCCATTTAAATGCTTTTTATCAGACCACCTGAAGGAAAGCATGGATTATCTGAAGTCCAGACACAAACAGTGTGCACATTTTCCTGGCAACAGCTCTCTGAATGAGCTCCAGCAGATTATGTTTCCCCTCACATATATTGCTTCTGGACGGGCTGCAATGGGTTTATGATTTCACTTCCAGTTTATTTGCGCAGTGATAAAACACAGGAGCAAAGCAATAAAAGCAGCGCGATGAAAAACAGTGATAACAAACTGAACAAAGAGAAACAAATGAGCAGATTGGACCGCAGACAAGAAACAAGCCAAAGAGAGAAAGGAGGAAGAGAAGCAATGAAAGATAAAAAAGAGGAGTGATATGCCAGGGGATGTAAAGAAAAGAAGAAGATGAAAGAGTGGAGGACTGTACGTAGAGAAAAAGGTTTAAAATCCCAGCTGAAAATCAAAATTCAAGCTGCATTTGAAAGCCTCTGAAAGTCTATCATGCCATAAAAAAGCCTTCATTTAAAAATCAAACAACAGCAAAACTATGAGAAATAACATTCATGTCCCTGGTGATCATTTTTCCATCATTCATCTGTTTTTAGGCGGATTTACTTCAAGCATCTATACTGAAGGGGTGCATGTGTTTTATTATATTTGGGTTTTTTAAAGGTAATCTGCTTCCAAAATTGTTCTCCTGAAATGTATGTTTCTTATGCTACTTTTTATGGTGTCTTTCTTCTGTGTGTGTATGTAGATATAAAATGTGTGGTTATGTGTGTACATGCATGTATAGTATATACATTAGTATGTAAAAAGGGTGAGCTGAGTGTCTCTTCTCTTCTGTGCCAAGAGCTACCAAACGAAATTTCATTGTTTGAAACACATAAGAAAGGATTCTTATTCTTTCTTATTTTGATTCTTTCTAGCAAATCATGAACACCCGGGTAATATGAACACTGTACGCAACTGTATATAAAAGATGGCCATTGACATCCTGACATCACCCACTGCTGTGAAGCCTCGAGCCGTCACCATCTTTTTCTTTTGAAAGTGGTGAGTAAAGCGTGGTCGTCACTTATGTCTCTTTTCCACTAGTACCTACTCAACTTGATTCTACTTGCTTTCAGTTGTTTTCCATAACAACTGAGTACCAGTTCAGTGTTCTTGGGGTCATTATAGCAACATGGTCTTAAGTCCCATAATGTCATTTGTATGCAACACAAACAACACAACAATGGAGAACCCTGGAAAACCCTAAAAACGAGTGGAAAAGGCCAATAGTAGGGAGTCATGAGTCACACAGCAGGCCAACCCTAATATCTCGCTTTATCCTTTTTTTTGATTCCAGTAAGTATCATAATATATCAGATTAAAATCATGCTATAGTCAGTTGATTTAAAGCTATTGAATGAGTCCACAGACTCATCAGAAAAGTGTTTACTGAGGCAGGGTTTCTCTAATTGCTGCTGTGGATTTGCAACCACAGCAGTCCCCCCCTGCTGGTCTTTGGAAAGAATGCAGCTTCAAGGCGCTTCTGCATTGGCTTCAGTGCCTGAACACAAACTGTCAGATAATGAGCCGGATCGTATTTACCACTCAGATGAAAGTGTGTCCATACTGTTCAGCATTAATGGGGCCTTCATACAACCACAGATGCCAACTTTGAAACTCCTCTGATAACAAGTCAAAGGGTCACTCTGCTCAGAAGCTCTGAGGAAATGATGTCCATCATTTCCAATATCGAATTTCATTTTTATTTTGACAGCTTTATTAATTTTTTTCTACTTAATTTATGAACAACAAACATCAGAGGAGATTATTAAAGAAGAGATTTGAAGAGGCTGGCGACTGCTGACCTGATTTCCACAGGTCAATATTTGGGCCATTGAGGCAATTCATCAATCACAGTACGGTTTTATTTATTCTGTTAGCACGCATGTTTTCTGGTGTGAAGCCAAAGGGAAGGAAAACAGTAAAGAAGCGAAGGAAAGAAAGGGAGACTCCCTACAAGGGTGTAGAAAGACAGAAGGAGGAGAAGAAATGAAGGAAAGAGGGAGGAAGGAGGTAAAAGCCCTGGTTATGTTTTGCTGCCTGTAAAATCCATTTAGAGGCCAGCCTCTCCCTGCTGATAACTAATGGACCTGGAGACAGAGGAGAGGAGAGGAGAGGTGCATGTGTTTTATTATATTTGGGTTTTTTAAAGGTAATCTGTTTCCAAAATTGTTCTCCTCTCTCTTGTTTTGGGGAATATGACAACATTTTATATTTAACATTTTTAACATTACTTCTGAAAACACTGTTACCTGTTGGTTTCTGGACTCCACATTTTGATGTTTGTTTTGGAGCCAGAAGTGACTATATTTAAGTGACATGGTGGAGTACTAAGTAATCATTTAGCAAGCTTGGTTAAAAGTTTCAACCATAAACTAGACAACACTTCTTCAACGGACTATACCACACATCAACCCATGTAATTTGTCAAATAATTCCATTAAAAGGTATTTGTGAATTGTATCTGTTAGCAGATGGAGGCTGGGGTGGATGGTGGGCACACAGTCCTCCACAGAGGACCACTAAGAATAGACTGACTGATGATCACTTTGTGCATCACCAGTCAACTAATATGGACACCACATGACCTGCACATGCTCCTGTTTTCCTAAAGCTGCTTACACACCTCATTATGTACAAGATGTCCTTTTGGGTTATAACCAGTCATAAGCCAAAGTGGGAGGGGTCTGTCTCTCTTAAGATGTGTTTTTTTTAACATGTAGGGGTTAATGTTTCAGCCCACAGAACATTTTAATTCGAGTTAATTATTTTAACGTTGAGTGAGCGCTAAGTGCTGCTGTTTATTTCTAATGTGATGGCTTCACATCAGAGCTCTGAAACTTTAAACTGAATGCGTTTGAGCATTAAAGCTTACTGTCCTATAAAGGAGACATGGAAACTGCATTAGTTTGTTGTACATCAAAGTGAAACAAATTTTAATGGAAGAGGTTTTTTTCCCCTAATCTGTGCTGTGTTAGGGCCACAGTATTACTGGTCACTTTGCACACCAATGGTGACGTCGACACAGCTCCATAGCATTTATACCGGTGCTTAGGGCATGAGTACCTTCTGCAGTATTCTTGTGAACGATGGGTGTGACACCCAGGCAAACCAGCTACATCAGCGCTGGTATGAGAGGAGAATAAGTCAAACCTGGAAGCAAAGGAGTTTTGTTTCTAGAGAAAATGTAATCTTTTCAAACTGCTCCCTCTGTATAATCTGTGAAACTGTGAATTTATGTAGACCCGTGTTGTCAACCCAGAGGTGGCAGCACAACACGTGAGATTACAAAATTCCCAAAACATCACTAACCTGACTTTAAGCTTTATATAACTCTCTAACCCATTAATCTTGTTTTGTAGTACACCCTGCAGACTGACTCAGTATCACAACAATATTGTTAACCAATGTCCATGTAGTCTCAAAACTTTCCTGATTTAGAATAAAAATTAAGTTAAGGATTTTAATTGCCAGCATTGTGCTGAAAAAACCATAAAAACCTTTAATTTTCATTCACCAAAATAAGTCAGTGTTTCAAACTCTTTACATTTTAACACTGCTTATTGTTTACTACAATACTGAGCAGTTTGAGTCATTCGTGGCGATTCACACTTTCCCATTCACACCTTTTGAACTCTCTTTCTCTCCATTCACAGACAGGTAGGTGTAAAGAGTCGTATAGAGAAGACGCACTGAATATGTGTTGTTAAAAAGCAGTATGGTCTGCTCACTCTGAGCTTATGGCAGATTCCTGACTCACGCTCTATTTCTGATGTTTCCAAAGGCTCTTTGAACAGCAGATAATAGATCAGGGCTGGAGAGCTGCAGGGTGAAGACACACACACAGAAACACACACATTCAAACTCCATCCACATGGCAGCGGTGATGAGTGTAGGCGGCAGCAGGGTGAAGATACACCACCGTACTCGACGAGCAACGAGTGGGAAGCAAACACACACAGACACACACGTAACGCACACACTTCATCTCTTTTCATGGTGGAAACAGACAGATAAAACTGTCTTCCATAACTAATAATGATGACATATCCATGTCCCGACACGAAACAGGATGTTTACAGAAACTGAGCATGCTGAGGTTGCCATGGGGACGATATTAACAGGTGTACAGTCATCAGTAGCAGGATAAAAATCTGTTATACGTCAGGCCAGCAAACACACAACACTAAACGGATGTTTACCCACCCCAGGGTCGTCATGGTGACGATGGTGTACCAGAAGGAGGCCGGGATGGAAGTGAAGGTGGAGCCTTTGGTGCCCTTCTCGGCGTAGAACATGACAGTGGCGAAGATGATGATGGCCATGGTGAGGGAGAAGAGCAGGAAGCCGAGCTCGGAGGCGCAGCTCTTGAGCGTGTAGCCCAAAATCCTCAAACCCTGTGAGTGACGCGAGAACTTGAAGATTCGGAAGACGCGGAAAACCCGGAGGGTGACGAAGGCGCCACTCACGTCCTCGTTCTCAGGCATCACCAGGCCAATGTAGTATGGCATTATAGCCACTACGTCAATCACAGACATCACGGAGCGCATGAACTTGCAGCGGCTGGGCGCGGCGAACAGGCGCATTAAGTACTCGAAAGTGAAGATGAGCACACAGGCCGTGTCCATGCAGAAGAAGGCCAGCTGATATTTCTCCCCACAGGGAAGGTCCTTAACTCTGCCCTCTGGAGGCCGGCAGGGCACCGTCTCCACCACGTTTGCGATTACTGACACAGCAATGAAGAAGCCGGTGACATAGTAGAAGACAAGCGCCATGGTGGAGGTGTGGGGGTTCTCAAAGGCTCGCCACAGACGCTCCCTGGTGGTGCTGTCTGGAGGAAGTGGGGCGTCCATCACCTCGTTGGCCTCTGTGTCCTCTGCCAGACGCTCCTGGTTCTCTTTTTTCCTGTCTCTGTATTCCTTCACAGGAAAGGGGAATGGAAAAGAAGAACTTTAGTGTCGCTTACATTATGTGCCTGATGTGGCTTAACAAAAAACAAAGGGATTCTGTAACAATTGAATGTAATTTGTGATGAGATCAGGTTTCTTTTCATGTAGAAAGAATTTTTCAGAAGACAGATAAAAGTACAAACTCAGAGTTTCACAAATCCCCTCGTACACCTACGCTATAGATAAGGAAAGACCTTATGACTTCAAACTGCCTACAAGCAGCTGGGCTGCCCTCGTAGCCTATCCTTGAAGTCATACAAAATGCTTTCAGATACTTTTTTGGTCCCTTTCTTATGCTGATACATAAGAGGCCTGCTCAGTCTTCTGGAGTTGACCAATCAGAGAAAACCATGAATTTTGTGATGAGGCGAAGCTCCAATTAGGCAATATTTTACTTATATCATGTAAAGAACCTCTCCCCTTATAAAGTAGCTGGATGAAGCTGAACAAAAGTAAAGACAGTTTTAATTTATATGTGTTTGATCAGGTTTGGGCAGGAATTCTGCCATTTGGAAGGCAAAGAAGAAGAAATACTTCTTTTAAGTAATTAACTCATGTTTTTAACTAATAGGTACCTATTGGTGTTGTCACTTTCATGGTCATTGCAGTTATTGCTATGGGATATCAGTGACAAGAAAGTATTATTTTGGTTAGTTATGTGGCATAATTCTAATCGAAGAAGCATCAGAGTAAAGCTCTTTGGCGAAATAGCCCACCCATAGTCTCAATAACTAAATTAGAACAATGCTTTCCAATATTTCCAATGTTTTTATCTTAGTTTTAGAGTTTATAATAACTTCCAAATCAATTCAATCTTATTCATACTGCACCAAATCACAACAACAGTCGCCTCAAGGCGCTTTATATTGTAAGGTAGACCCTACAATAATACATACAGAGAAAAACCCAACAATCATATGACCCCCGATGAGCAAGCACTTTGGTGACATTGGGAAGGAAAAACTCCCTTTTAACAGGAAGAAACCTCCAGCAGAACCAGGCTCAGGGAGGGGTGGGGCCATCTGCTGTGACCGGTTGAGGTGAGAGAAGGAAGACAACTTTCACAACTATGTCTGAAAAATGTAGTTTACTGAATACTTTCTGATGCATAAATTACAAATAAGCAATGTAATAATTTTCTCCTAATCTGGGGCGAAGACGACTTTGTTATGGTTTACTCACACTGACTGCAATCCCTTTCAAATAGATTGAAGGTCTGCATTAAATCAAGATCTAATATTTAAATGTAGCTCATTTGCCAACATGTAATCACTCGGAGTCAGTCTGTGCTGATGAGCGCAACTTCTCTGTCCATCAAATAATGAAACACGTAAACCCGATATTTGTGTTAAATGTACACCAAATGGCTGTACATTTAACACAAAAAGCATGTCTTATTTTGTGCTGTTATGTGTGTGCAAGTTGCTGCTAGGAGTGTTCATTTATTTGGGATGAGAGGGAGAGATGTGATCAGGAAGAGTGCATAATTGGCACGGCTGGATGGGTCAAAGCTGTGAGTGCATTACCAAAACTTTGGCTCTGTCCTGTTGCTCTTTACTCAGTCCTCACTCTGAGCCCCACATAGTCCTGCTCTGCAATAATACTGATATGTTACTGAAACAGAGCAGAAGTAAACTGAACTTAACAGAGAGTCAGAGCGAGGAAGGAGGAGAATACCCATGCTAGACACATACAAGGATACACGTTTTCCTTTTTAAAGGGAGCAGAGTAGGTTCCAGTGTTTCAGCCTTTTTGTAACATTTCTACACAGAGATCAGAACAGAGTTAAGTCAGTTAAGAGTTACTAATTACTGATTACTTTTCCAAGAAAGTAATTTCCTTTACTTTACTGATTACTTATTTTCAAAAGTAATTACTTACTTTATTAATTAGTTACTTTTTAAAAACATGATACACAACCTGAATACTTAAAAAAGCAATAGACCTTTAAGCCCAATTCTATTTTTTCTGCATAATCATCATATAAAATTGAATCAAATGAAAAAGTCTCTTTTAAAAACTTTTTTATTACTTTTAATCTTTTAACTTTATGCATCAAGCAAAAATTAAATTATGTGCAACAGTCTTTGACTTGAAGAAATGTGTTTACATTTAAACCTATTTTCTGCATATTCCAATCCATCTTTATTTATAAAGCACTTTAAAATACCCAGCACAGGACCAAAGTGCTGTACAGTAAATAAGTTAAGAACAATAGAATAAAACAAAAAAATAAAATAAAAAATATAGAATAAAAAATAAAACACATAATACATAAAAATTTAAACAGCCCTATATTTAAAAACAAGTTAAAACAGCAGAGAATCAACTAAAACAACTAAAATAAAACTAAAACTAAAAACCAACATCTCACAAGGTGTCAAAGGCCAGGGTAAAGAGATGGGTTTTCAGGAGTGATTTAAAAACATGCAGAGAAGAAGCCTGTCTAATCTCTAAAGGCAGATCGTTCCACAATTTTGGAGGTGCTACAGCAAAAGCACGATCTCCTCTAAGTTCAGGCTCAGTCCTGGGTACATTCAGGAGCAACTGATCAGCTGACCTGAGAGAGCCGGTGGGTGTATAAGGCTGTAGCAGCTCAGAGAGATAAGATGGGGCTAGGCCATGGCAGGCTTTAAAAGCAATTAAAAGCATTTTAAAACGAATCCTAAAAGAAATGGTCAGCCAATGAAGTGAAGCTAAAATAGGGGAGATGTGCTCAAACTTTCGAGTGCCAGTTA
>VUQG01044882.1:0-16704 GCA_015106755.1 Etia nguti | reverse complement strand
GGAGAGGCGGATGTTGTACAAGATAAAGACAATGTTGGATAACACCTCCCACCCACTCCATGACATGCTGGTCAGTCACAGGAGCACGTTCAGTGAGAGACTGAGATTACCGAAAAGCACCACTGAACGACACAGAAAATCATTCCTGCCTGTGGCCATCTCCCTGTACAACTCCTCCACTTAACACACTGTATACTGCAATAGTTGCACCCTTTTTGGACATGTTCTTCCCTTTCAGCTATTTATTAATAAGTGACTTTAGGTATATATATGCATGTATATATGGTGCTATTCTTAGTTGTGTATTGTCTGTGTTTTTATTGTTTGTTTATAATGGAGCACTGTAACGAAAAATAATTTCCCCTAGGGATCAATAAAGTATTCTGATTCTGATTCTGATTTATGACCTTTATGAGCACCCATTCTCTTGGCTTCAGGCATTCTTCCTGTAGAGAAACAGAATAATCTGGCAGATTGTTTATACTCATGACTTCTTTGCTTTTTAGCATTTTTCTCATCCGCTAGTGTGTTTTCTTCTTCTGCTTTTCTGTCATCACTGCAGAATACTGGATCTTTAAATGGTCTACCATATCTCACTGGTCCTCTTAAAGCCTTCTCTCCTGTCTTAGTCTGCATCTTATGGGTGATTTCCTTCCATCACTCCACCTGTAATTTAAAAAAATGAAAACTCCCCCGGAAAACCCTCTTTTGCCACATGGCCCTTGCCATGTGTCAACTTAACACAATTAGAGATGCACAATAAAGTCGCACATTCTCTCTTAAAAATTCCAGGGCTTCTCCCCTGGAGTAGCTCCACTCCAGGCCTGTAACCCTGTGTTAAAAGAAATTAGCCAGTGGTGTATCCTGCTGTAAATCATGTGATTAAATCACATGATTAACCCTCTGCTGTGGAAAAAGTGATTTAGATGTTAACGCAATCTGTATGCAGACTTTCTCGCAGTGACCTTTGCATTGTAAACAATACAAGGTCATGAATAACACACAGCTGGTAAGTTCACAGACACAGAACGTAGCAACTAAAAGGTTAAATCTGCATGGCCTACAAGCTCATGTGAAACTAGGATGCTGCTGTCACCTTTCTGTTCCTGTAAAAAAAAGAAACATACATACATACATACATCCACCCTTTTGTCACATCTAGGTGGAGGTGCAATCTTGCATATTGGTGTCAAGTCATTCAAGCGTTTGTCAGTCCAGTCAGTTCCCCATTTTTTTATTGCTGATAGTGGAATTTCTCGTGTCGCATTAAGTTTCTACTGCCAGCAATATGACATCATTTTAAAAAAAAGAAAAAAGAATTTAGACTACACTGGATTACCTCGCTGAATCCTTTTAGACAGGGACTCACTATCTGATTGTGTCCCGAATAAGTGGCTTTCTCCAGAGCACATTGTAATGTGGAGAAGCTCAGTTTGCGATCGTTTCCCAACAAAATGTTGTGTAGCGCTTTCAGTTCCAATCGTGCAGGCCTGCTTAAACGAGAGAGATTATCAACCAAAACTCTCAGTGCACTGTTAAAGTAAAAAATAAAAATAAGAAGGCCTAGTTAAATCATGAAGCATGCTCTTCATCTTAGGAGGGTAAATCATACCAAAACTAATTGGCAGGTTCAACTTTGCAACAAAAGAAAATGTTTCAGCCAGATTAATCCCAAAACCATTCATCCATTAGACACACACCACAACCCTAATGTCCTCTTAGATAATAAGTTTCTTCTCATGTAACCAGGTGTGTGCCATGGTAAAACTTCCCCCAGACATCCGAAACAAGAAACTCAATGATCTATTAGTCTCACTCATTCAAACCCTCTCTCCAGCATTCTGTTTCCCCCTGCTATAATTCAGTCATCTTTCTTAATATAATACTAGTACACTAGTTTACATATCACTTCTCATCCCACTAAGTGAACCGTACAAGATAATAAAACAGAAAAACATGCTTAAGATGCTGTCTGGTCTTCATGAGCTTCATTGTATGTGTGTATGTGTTAGTAGGATTAATGCATTTTCTGTTTGTGTGTGTGATTTTGTGTACCTCTCTCTTTGCCGTGCTTAAGACACTTTCTCAATTCTCCCACTTAAAGGCAGTCAGTTTTTTTCCTCCCCAGGTTTGCAAAAGCCCAATTTGATTTCTCACACTAAACGACAGCATTCCTCTGTGTCCTCCCCTGCTCCTTCCACTGTGGTCTCCTCTCCCCCTTGCAGCAGTCCAGTGGCAGTTCTTCTCTTCAGCTTTGTCCTGTGTAGTCCCACTGTCTCTATCATTGCTATTTCACTCCAAACATGGCAAATGTCAAACTCAGACAGTCTTCTCAAAGGTCCATTCACACACAGTGAAGTTGCAGCTTGTTGGAAACGCATCTCCATCCATCCAGTCATGATGGTGTTTTGTTTTGTTTTTCCCTCGCTGATGCCGTTTCCCCATACTGCTGCTGCTGGACCTCACTGCTCAGGACACTGCTGTTGTCTCTTGGCCTGCCATGTTGTTGCTTTTGGAACTGCATTTCTTCTCTTCAGGGAGAGGTTAACATCCTTGGAGCTTGCTTTTCAGGATGAGGAACACATGGAAGTGAAGCTGTAAAAATAATTCAGCCAAAACTCGGCCTGAGTGTTTCTAATTATTTAACCTATAATTTTCTTCCGACCGCTGCACGTGGAAAATTGATCCAGGTCTGTTTCTTTTGTGTACAATTCCTTTTACACACATTTCTACACTCCTCTCCTTTTTTCTTTTCTTTTTCCTTTGTTTTCCTTGTTTTGTGTTTTTTTATCCCCTGGTTTTTTCAGTTTTTACACCCACACAGTAACCTATTAACTCACTTGTTCAATTTAAGTTTGCGGTGGGCAATGTGCCTCAAAACCAGGACCTTAATTCACTACTTCGTGTACTTCAAACAGGCCACCGAATTCGTTAGCACCGTTAGGTTTCCTTCTGTGCTACTGCTTCCACTAGTGGCATTCACACACACATTTGCTCATTCACTCTTCTAGACCTATAATTTCACCAAGCCTGCGTGAACCTGCACGGCTGTTGCGCTCCCGGACTCCCATGTACCCGCGCAGTCACCGGGCTACCTTCCCTAGGTCCGCATGAACCCGCGCACCCGAAACGCTCCCGTGCTCGCGTGGACCCGTGCAGCTACAGAGCCGTCTTTTCTTTTTACAAGCCTGCGTGTACCTGCACGGCTGGCACACGCATACTTGAGTACAATTTACACCATGTACTCTACTTCGCTACTTATAAAATCAAAAGTCGCTACTGAGTATGCCCACAATTTGAATTAATATTCAAACCTTTCATCTACATCTTTGCAGCCAATAAGGCCGTGCAATCGCGCCAATTTAAGAAGTAAACAAAGAATAAAGTCCGTCCACTGCAGTAGCAGGCACAGGTGTCTAGAGGTACTACACAGTGGAGTGTAAACTAATTTATAGACTGAAGATTTGGAGACAAAGAAACCAAAGAGGAGACAGAAGACAACACTGTCAACCGTGAAAACGATGTAGAAAAGACAGAGGACGAGCGCCCGTGGCCGTACCTGGAGGAATTTTTCTGCGTCCCTTTCGTGTTTAAATAAATATATTATGTTTCACTGCCATTAAAGAAAGACATTAAGAGCAGAAACAAGGAACATGACATGTTTTACTTTTTTCTTAAAGATGATTTTAGGAACTGGGTTACACCAGCATGGTGCTAAAATTAGCATTTTGCTAACGCAAAATTCTTGTGGGTTTTTTCAGTTTAAAACAATGAAAATGCTATTTCTGTTTAGAATGTGGTTTTACCAAACTTAGATTTTCGTTCACAATGATGTAATGAAACACTTTTGTTCTTTATGCACTATTTCTGATGAAATTTCTGATGAAACATTTGTTTTGATGTAAAATGTATATTTTGAAGGTTTACTATGTGAAAGTTTGCAGTAAATTCTATGCAATGATAAACCCAGTAGATGCACTGGAATGAAAGAGTGAGGGGTGAAAGAGCACCCTCCTCCAACAAGAGCATGCCAAGCTTCAACTCAGTGACATGCAGAGCGAGACTCTGAGTCACCCGCGAAGGATCAGCACTCAAGTGATTTTATTAGTCCTCAAACATGCTTTGAACCACCAGAGGATGAACTTTTTTTCAGGGCTAAATCTAACTGATTTATCTCCCCGAGTGGGTCCACTGATGTGGACACACTAAATGCTAACTGTAAATACCTTTGGGATGTTTGAAACTGCTATCATAGTGTCAATGATGCTGTTATATCAAACTGATTACCTTATTACAGTAAAAATGACAAAATATTGCACAGACTGAAAAGTGCCCATCTGTCACTCTGCTGCAGAATCCAGATCAAAAGTATCTGATGTTGGCTGTGTGGAAACACATGGCTGCTTTCTGTTTTACCTTAAACTTGGAAAGGCACTAGTCCCAGAGCTAAATTAATACAACAAACGATGATTTATCCACAGGTTCAGTCGCAGGCACTATAACCTCATGGTGGGGTTAAATAATCCAAGGACATCTTTGAGGCTGAGTCTAAGGTGTTTTTTGTGCCATGCCATAGATGTCCCTCGAACCGTCGCTGATAAGTTATAAGCACACAATCAAATTTCTTCAGGATTCACTTCTCTGAACATGTGATAGAAACCAACAAAAACACAGAGTGGATAAATGACATTTATTATAAACAGTAAAGATTTGCTGATTCCACTAGACATGGATTTAAAGCTGTATGAGAGTAAATGGATACGAATAGTCTGATGACATGACAAAATAGAACAGCACAGAATGGTGTGTGTGATGTTTGGTGATGCATGTTGTAACTTCATCCCTTACAACCCTGCTGCTAATGGTTCTTTTACAGAAACAGTCACTAAATTAGAAACATTGGCCGGTGAATTTAAAGATAAAGTCTGATAAAGACGTCTCACACCAAATAGCTTCTTTAACTTAACAACAGTCTCTCATAAATGAACAACTTTATTTAAATTAAGTTTTAAAGCTCTCTTTTTGCAGGTGAACAACTAATGCTATTGCACATTTCCAGTTTATAATGTTTCACTTAAACTTCACGGGTGTAATCTGATTTTTTTAAGTTTTTTTGTCATGGTGTGCTGTGTGCAGGCAGGAGAAGAGGACCCAAATGCTGGACTCACAGTGAACAAAAAGAGGCAGCTTTGTTGCGCTGTGGCATAAACTCCAAACATAAACTTGCCAGAACAAACCTAAACTAGAAACACAAAACCAATAACAAAACACTTGGAAAACCTGAAGATGAGCAACTGGGAGCACAGAAGAAAAACACACAGCTTGCTGAGGATATGACGCAACGCTGAATACTGGAGGACACAAACTATAAATACACAGGGAGGAACATGAGGGGACGAGGAACATGTGGGAACACAGCCGGGAGAAATTAGACCTAACGAGACAGAGGAAGCGAAACTAGAAATACTGGCATAAGACACGAACCTCCAAAATAAAACAGGAAATCCACAGACTGAACTCAGACACAACTCTGACAGTGGACAGAGGGAACACAGAGTACAGGGGCCAGAGTGACATGAGGGGCAAAGGAAAACACAAGCTAAGAAATACAGAACAGAAACCAAAACACCAGTAGTCATAAACCATGAACCAAAAGGAAAACAGACCAATAAACAACAATACAAAATCAAAACACTGGGCCACAGGCCCAGGATGTAACATTTTCTTTTGTATTATTACTGCTTTGTTTTGCAATTTGTTGTTAATGTTGTTAATTATGAAGCTGGTGCCCACATGATGGTGAGAATTTCACTCCCAACTGCTGAATAGACAAAGATTGTATCCACAAGATGGCTATAAAGGAGCTGTTATAATTTTACCTTTATTTCAAAACTGGTATGAACCTCGTGCATACTGTATTGATCCCGTTGCAAAGGTTTCAACTTTCTTTTAATAAAACTCAGAAAATCAGTTTGTTTTCCACAACAGAGCAAAACATGATGGATGAAGTGAAAATGAAAGTCAAGTTCAGTCACAGCTAATTCTCTGCACATCTGTCTGCAGCTGTGGAGATCACACTGTGATCACAGAGGCACCTAAAACCTGTTGTTTATACTACCTATTTATTTATTTAAATATAAATTTAAATAGAAAATCTCACTGGGCGAGAGGTGGGTGCACCCTGGACAGGTCACCAGTATATGGCAGGAATAACACAGACAGTGATTCACACCTACAGCAGATTCCAGATCAGCAGTTCACCTAACGAGCACGTCTTTGGACTGTGGGAGGAAGCACGGGGAGAACATACAAACAGAAAGAACCCAGGCAGCCGGTGGATTCAAACCCACAACCTTCTTGCTGTGAGCCAATGATGCTAACACCAAAAATTTAAATTTAAATAAGTGAAAAGATATTAATGTGTTCCTTTCTGATTACTTCTGTAGATCCACTAATATCCACCGGGGGAGGCTGCAGTACCCAGTGTTGGGGAGTAACGGAATACATGTACCGGCGTTACATATTTAAAATACAAAATATGAGTAACTGTATTCTGTTACAGTTACCTTTAAAATGGGTGGTAATCAGAATACAGTTACTTTGTTGAAATAAATGGAATACATGGTGGTCATTTCCTGTTTCATATGTTAGGCTGTCCCCTCTCTATCCCTTCACCAATTTTGGTGATAAAACACAGTTGGGTGCAGGTTTAGCTCAGTTGGATGAGCATACAGTCATATGGCGCATGGCTGAAAGCAGTTGGCCGGGGTTCAAGTACTTTGGTAATCCAAAGTATTTAGAATACATTACTCTCATTGAGTAACTTACGTTAGAAAATACATTTTGGGGCATGTATTCTGTAATCTGTAGTGGAATACATTTTAAAAGTAACCTTCCTAACACTAGCAGTACCCACAACACACCTTCCAGATTCTATGCTACAACATGTTCTTATATTAGATTGCATTGTGCTTCATTGTTCATTGTTTTGGATTATAACTACAAAAATACTTTCATAATCCCACGAAGCCATCCAACAGTGGAGCCCCGCCTCTGTCGTATGACAGGAACTAGAAGCAAAACAACTCAAACTCAGCATAGCATAAAGGGAAAAACTTCTTTTTTTTTTGCAAACTGTTTGTGTGCAGTTTGTCTTGCAGTGTGTTGCTAGCTAAAGGTCCAGCTGCTGTATTTCACAGGGAGAGAAAAGAAAGAGAGGTAACTTCACTCAGAGATGGAAAAAAAAGATTAAGAAAGAGGACGGGAGAGGAAGAAGAGAGGTTAGATTTAAAGATAAGGACTGCTCATTTAAATTTTACATGTACGTCCTCGTGTTTTTAAATCAGATATTGTGTCTGTACATGTCACATTATGTTTTTTTCATATTGTTAAATGTGCTATTAATCAAACTGAGGTAGACTAACTGTGTTATTTAAAGGCTGCATGAAAATCCTCTGCAGGTTAGTGCAGGATAAATAGGTTAGTTTACTGTACTGTGATGGATTTAAAGTAAAGAACAGTGTGTGACTGGTGCACAGTGGCTATGGTTTCATGGTCAAAGTTAGGTTACCAAGTGTAGCAGAGACTCGTTCACTGAATTCCACATTCATACCAACTTTATACTGTCTAATATAAAGACAGCATAAACAGTGTACTGTCAGTAGAGGATGGAAATCAGGCAGGGCAGCTCATGAAAGATCTGCTCACATCTGTGGATTTACACAACTGAATTCAATCAAAGAGCAGCAGGTCAGCTGATCACAGCCTGTACACAAAGGAAATCTACTGCTGCGCTCAATAGAAATTATTGTGTTATGATTCTTTTTCCCGCACTGAGCAATTAAAACCAATTTTAGGGTTCCTTCACCTGCTGAATCCACTTTAACCTCTTCAATCCTCATTTCTTCTTTAGAGGCAAAGTCACCCTCTACAATGGAGGAAGCAGAAAATAGAGCTACTTTTTGTTTTCCTTTTCTTTTCTTTCTCTGCTCATGTTCTACTTGGCTGATTCAAGCAGGGAATATTATAATGTAATGCATAATATACATTGATATAGTGTACGGTTCACTTAGCTTTATTTAAAAATATGCGGTAGAAATGTTCTTTAAGGAGGTCTTTTTACTTTCTTAAATTTCAGAGCTGGTACTTTTTCACTTTTACTAGAGTAAGGAAGTTGAATTAGCACTTCAACTTTTACTGGAGTAATTTCTAACAGTAGCATGTGTACTTCCACTTAAGTACTGAATGTCTTTACTTTTACCACTTCTCTCTGTGACCTCCTTCATAGTCCACCAGAAGCTCTCAGTCTGCTGTGGAAAAAAAGGAAATCCAGGTGAGTTTCTTCTGATCACCTGAGCCCATCATTACTGTGTGAACTTTACCCACACACTACTCCTCACTCCTCCCACCTGCTGCACAAAGTCACAGAGTATAAACCTGCTGAAAAGGGAGAGGCAGCAAAACCAGACAAACAGCTTCAGGAAGAGGTGGAGCAACACCTGAAAGACGAGAAGTTCAGGGTCGTTTTCCAGAAGTGAAAGTGTGAGAGAGTACTAGCAGAGCTGCAGTCAAGTCATGTTTGTCTCTAAAAGAAGATTCACCAGAGGTTCCTCTCAGCAACACTGGTGAACGCAGCTGATCACATTTTCTGTTTCTACACAAATCTTCACTTCACTCTGTTCACTTCATGCTGACTCATCACATTCTTTCCATAGAAATCTGCTCACGTAGCCACAGATCCACTGTAGAAACATCGAGCTGCTGTGTGAAACAGTCTCACTGTGATCACTTGGTGAGTATCACTTCCTGTTCCTATCACAGTACTGGGTCTGGGGACCCAGGGTTTGTGTTTTCTGATTTTTGAATATTCTTTGATTTAGTTTGATTCATGTCATAGTCTTTGTATTTCTTGTTTCTTAGTAATTTTCTGTAGTTTCTAGGATTTAGGTTTGTTTCTATGCCTTCCCTGTATTCCTCGTTTCATGTCTAGTCACCCTTGTCTCTATGTTCATGCATCTCCTGTGTCCAGACTATGTTCCCTCTGTCTCCCTAGTCAGTCATGTCTCCTGGTCTCAGTTTCAAGTCCGCATCTTAGTCTGTGTCTCCTGTTTCCTGTTTTATTTTGATAGTCCCTCGTCTAGTGTTTAGTGTGTTCAGTTTTGCTTCCTCCCTGCCCAATGTATGTAGACCAGGGTTTTTATGACGTATTTATGACTGTATTGTGTTTTTGTTTTCTCTCTTGTGACATCTGTCTGTGAAAAGTGCTATATAAATAAAATTTTACTTACTTTACTTACTTTACTTATGTGATTACTCTCAGCTGTGTTCCCCTCCTGTGTCTCATTCCCTCGTTATCCCTCTATGTATTTAAGCTCTGTGTTTTCCTCTGCCAGTTGTCACTTTGTCCCAGTAGCTGTGAGTTTTCCTGTGTGTTTCTTGGCTCCCTAGTGTATTCCTAGTTGTTCTCCCTAGTTGTTTATTTCTGCTTTTGTTTTTAGTTACTTGTTTCTGAGTTTTTGGTTATTAGTGCTCGTATGTTTAAATATCATTACTTCAGCAATATAGCTGCCTCCTTTAGTTCATTCCTTTGTTTTGAGTCGTGCATTTGAGTCCTCATCCTGCCTGCCACACAGCACCATACATGACAGTTCCTGTTCCAACCCACAGTGGTGTTTTTGTGTAGCTTGTCTGCATAGCCAAGTTAATTAAAAACTTATAGATAACTTCTTATTTCATAGTGTAATCTTCACGTACTTCATACGAAGCACACTCTCTGTTGATTCATTTACTAATTATATTCACAGTATTCACTCACTGCATCTTTAGGGATTCTCTAACTTAGCTTTGCTCATAGCCAACTCGCTAGCAGCATGGCCTCTTCCTTTAGAAATAATGATACTTGTAATAAATGTGGCCTATTTGCAGCTCTGGAGGCCAGGATCACTGAATTGGTGACTCATCTTCGCACCCTTGAAAAACCCAGAGCTAGCCAGGTCCCTGTAGCCGGTGCAGCTGAAGATAGCGTAGGCTTCACTAGCTGTCCCACGGCAGACTGTCCCGAGCAGCCGAGGAAACGGGATGGCTGGGTGACAGTGAGGAGGAAGCAGTCTTAAACTGAAGCCCCTGGTACACCACCAACCTGTTTATGTGTCTAACTGTTTTACCACAGTCTGTGACACACCTGCCGATGATCAAACTCTGGTTATTGGTGATCCCCCCCAATCGGACCAGGAGTGGCATGTTTAGCCGCACGTTCTCCTTAAATTGCTGGCTGTCTGAGTGGTGTCCAAAAGACAATGTGGGCTTTATAGATAATTGGGAAACTTTCCAGAGGAAACCTGGTCTTGTTAGGAGAGACGGCATCCATCCCACAAAGAAAGAACAATACAGCATCCTCAACAGCATCAAAGACTAAAACAGTGAAATGTGGATTATTAAACATTAGGTCTCTCTCTTCCAAGTCTCTGTTAGTACATGAATTAATAATTCATCAACAAATCAATTTACTCTGCCTTGCAGAAACCTGGTTGCAGCAGGATGATTATGTTACGTACATGACAGAACGTTGCGACCACGACATGGACACAGCAGACTCTGAGAGAGCGAGAGATGTCTTTCGCCTCCTGAGGCTCTGGAGGCGCATTTCCTATGCCTCGGATACACGGACTTTATCCGTTGGACTTAATGCCATTGAGGCGATTTTTCTGGATAACCCTCACCTGCGCCAGCTACCCATAGCTTCAGAGTTTGCCCATAATCTGGCCCAGGCAAAAGAGGCACTACAAGGCAAGGAGCTGGCCCAACCCATCACGTCACTCTCAACCACGTCCCAGCAAAAGGATTTCTCCAAACCGTCGCAGCAGATGAATTCTTCCACGGTGCTGCAGCAGAGGGCGGTTGTTTCCTTGCCAATGCCGCGGAATCTCTTCCTCTCCACGTCCCGATCTGACCCACATTCGCCTGCCTCCTTCCCGGCTGCAATGTGGTCGGAGGATAAGGAGCCGGTCACCAGTTCTCCATCATCACCGACCTCCTCTGTTATCCCTGCTCCCTCTTCCAGGAGAAAGCCCGGTCCACGCCACCGGCGCACATCACCACGGCCGGAACCCGGTACTTCCTTTGAGCAACCAGTCGTAGTGAGTAAAAAAGACCTTTTTTGTGCTTCGTCCTAGCTGGGAAAGAAAAAGACTATACATTCTGAGGCCATCTATTCCAGTTCCGTGGACTTTAAAGACTGTTTGCCTTGTGCTCCTTCCAAGCACGGATTAACAAAGACTGCTTTTCCTTTTTCTGTTTCGGACATCGAGACAAAACATAAGGACTCTAAGCTCTCAGTTTGTGAATCTAGACTGACCCCCAACAAAATTAAACTGTGTGTTTCCCAGCTCTCTGAAGCTACGTTTTGTGTTCCTCAGCTGACTCATTCTAAGACTTTGCATGATGTTGTTTCTGTTTGTGCAACTCGATCTGTTCATTTGGAGACTGATACACTTTCTGAAAGGACTGTTAACATGGACTATACACAAACTGTCTTCTCCGTTCCTGAGTCTGGTAGGGATAATTGTTTTGTTGCTGAGTTTACCTTGGGTTATGGGAGTTCTGTTTCAGCCCTGGATTGTGTTATGTCCCACCCAGCTAATATTGCCAGGGCAGACTCTGAGTTTTGTGAGCTAACTTCAAAGACCCTAGCATCTGTGTGTGCCAAGACTGTTTTTGAGGATGCTAAACATTTCCGCTCGGAGACTAAAACTCTTCCTGAGGCCTACCCAGAGGCTGGGCCTGTGAACTCAGCTGCCTCTGGACCACCGGAGGTTTTGGAACCAATGTATCCTGTTCACCCAACATCTGTCTCCGCTGGGAGCTCAGCAGAGTCATCCCAGCCACCTGTCTCTGCTGGGAGCTCAGCAGAGTCATCCCAGCCACCTGCCTCTGCTGGGAACTCAACAGAGCCATCCCAGCCACCTGTCTCTGCTGGGAACTCAGCAGAGTCCTCCCAGCCACCTGCCTCTGCTGGGAACTCAGCAGAGCCATCCCAGCCACCTGTCTCCGCTGGGAGCTTAGCTGAGCCATCTCAGTCTCCTGTCTTAGTTGGGACCTCAGACGAGCTTATCCAGCCAGCTACGGACTCCATTTTGCTGTCTTTGCCTGAAAAGTGCACTGCGCAGCCCCAGCTGCTGCATCCTGAGCTGGCTGTGTGCCCTGAGCACCTCCAGCTAGCTTTGTCGCTACCAGAGATCCCTGCATCGTCTGGTTCTGCTCCACCAGAGATTTCCACACCAGCTGGCTCTGCTCCGGTTTCCACTGAAGGCTCAGGAGAGCCCGTCCAGCAGTTCCTTGTGTCAACTGGGGGCTCAGAAGAGTCCATCCAGCCTTTGCCTGTCTCCACTGGGGGGTCTGGAGAGTCCATCCAGGCTTTGTCTGTCTCTGCTGGGGGCTTAGGAGAGTCAGTCCAGCCACCTGCTGCTTCCACACAGCCACCAGCTCAACCACCAGCTCAGCCACCTGCTCAACCACCTGCACCTTCCATGCCATCGTCTGGCCCAAACACATCTCCACCAGAGGTCATCACGCTGTCTGGTCCAGCTCCATCTCCACCAGAGGTCGTTGGGTCGTCTGGTCCTGCCTTGTCTGGTCCTGCCTCGTCTGGTCCTGTTCAGCCCGAGCCGTCTGGACCTGCCTGACCTGGTCCTGCTCAGCCCAAGCCGGAGGTTTGCGAGCCATCTGGACCTGCATGTCCTGCTCAGTCCACATCCTACACGTCCACGTCCTGCACAGCCAGCACATCCATGTCCTGCATCATCTGCACATCCTACATGTGCCAAAGCAACCCAGCATCAATCATCTACCAATGCATGCCGTCACCAGCCACCTTCCAGGCCACCTGAGGATCTCTGCTTCCAGTTTCTCCTTTGTCAGGGTTCAAGAGGGTCCCTTTGCTGTCCTGGGCAGCCTCCTGAACTCATTCATCGCCACTGCTTCCCACGCTGACTGCCTCCAGAACTGTCTTGTTGTCACCACCGCCTCCCACGTCATCTGCCTCCAGAAATGTTTTGGTGCTCCTGCCTTCCACACAGTTGGCCCCCTGCACTGAGTCAGCACTGCCGCTTTCCACGCAGACGGCCTCCAGAACTGATTCAGCGCTGCCACTCTCCATGTGGACGGCCTCCAGAACCATTTCGGCGCTGCCGTCTTCCAAGCCGTCAACTCCCTGAACTTCTGGTTCTTTGTTTTGGACTCTGTTTTCTTTTGTTCTGGAGGAAACCTGGTCTTGTTAGGAGAGACAGCATCCATCCCACTTTGGATGGAGCAGCTCTCATTTCTAGAAATCTGGCCAAATTTATTAAACCCCCCAAAACGTGACTATCCAGAGTTGGAACCAGGAAGCAGAGTTGCAGTCTTACACGCCTCTCTGCAGCTTGCTCCTCCTATTATCCCCCTAAAAACCCATCCCCTTAGAGATTGTGTCTGCTCCCAAACAGACAAAAAACAAACTAAAAACCAGCAAAAAACGACATAAACATAAAAAATCACAATGAAGGAACAATACAGTATCCACATCTGCACCAAAGAGTAAGACAGTGAAAGGTGGATTACTAAACATTAGTCTCTCTCCTCCAAGTCTCTGTTAATACATGAATTAATAATTGATCAACAAATCAATTTACTCTGCCTTACAGAGTAAATTGATCAACACATCAATTTACTCTGCCTTACAGAAACCTGGTAACAGCAGGATGATTATGTTAGTTTAAATTAATCAACACCCCAGAGTCATACTATCAGAATCCTTGAAGAACAGGCAGGGGGGACGGTGTGGCAGCAATTTTCCACACCAGCTTTTTAATCAACTAAAGACCAAGACAGACTTTTAATTCATTTGAAAGCTGCTTAGCCTTGTCTAGCTGGAAAACTCAAAAAACAGTCTTATTCGTTATCATCTATCGTCCACCTTGGCCTTACACAGAGTTTCTGTCCGATTTCTCAGACTTTTTATTTGATTTAGTGCTCAGATCAGATAAAATAATTATTGTGGATGATTTTAATATTCATGTAGATGTTAAAAATGACAGCCTCAACACAGCATTTAATCTGTTATTAGACTCGATTGGCTTCTCTCAAAATGTAGAAGAACCCACCCACCACTTTAATCACACTCTAGATCTTGTTTTAACATATGGCATAGAAACTGAACATTTAACAGTGTTTCCTGTAATCCCTCTCTTGTCTGATCATTTCCTAATAACATTTAATTTACAATAATGGATTGCACAGCAGTGGGGAGTAGATTTCATCACAGTGGATGTCTTCCTGAAAGTGCTGTAACTAAGTTTAAGAATATAATCCACCCACTGTTATCATCTTCAATGCCCTGTACCAACACAGAGCAGAGCAGCTACCTGAATACTACTCCAACAGATGTAGATAGATAGATAGATAGATAGATAGATAGATAGATAGATAGATAGATAGATAGATAGATAGAAAGAACTTTATTAATCCCTCGGATAGGTTCCTCCAGGAAATTCAGTAATTCAGGTCGATTATATTGTTAATAATTTTACCTCCTCATTATGTATGACACTGGATACTGTAGCTCCTGTGAAAATGAACCTCAAATCAGAAGCACTTGACTCCATGGTATAATTCTCAAACACCCAGCTTAAAGTAGATAACTCATAAGCTGGAGACAAAATGGCGTGGCACTAATTTAGAAAATCCTCATTTACCCTGGAAAAATAGTTTGCTGCTTTTTTTTTTTTTTTTTAAGCCCTCTGTAATGCTACAACATCTTACTACTCATCAATCATTGACAAAAATAAGAACAACCCTAGGTTTCTCTTCAGCACTGTAGCCAGGCTGACAAAAACTCATAGTGCTGTTGAGCCAACCATTCCTTTAATGTTAACTAGTAATGACTTCATGAACTTCTTTACAAATAAAATTTTTATCATTAGAGAAAAAAAAATACTCATAATCATCATACAGATGTAACATTATCTACAGCTACTTTCAGTACCACTGATATTTATTTAGTCTTTTACTCCAATTGATCTTTCAGTTAGTTAACTTCAGTAATTACTTCCTTCAAACCATCAACGTGTCTTTTAGACCCCATTCCTACAAGACTGCTTAAACAAGTCCTGCCATTAATGAATGCTTTAATCCTAAATATGATCAACCTATCTCTAATAATCAAACAAAATTCCCATTCAGTTATCTAATTTTCACACACAGGTATTATCATGTCGGCTTCTTCTCTACAAACATCATTTTTCCCCACATAAATCTTTGATTTGCAAAAACAAATATATTGAATACAAAAATAAATCAATATTTTATGAGAAATGGATCCAGAATAATATTAATTATGTATCCCAACAAGTATATGAAAAAGGTGATCTTCTTACATATCCTGAGTTTGTGAGGACTTGTGGTGTTCCAGTATCTGTGAGAGAACAGTACACTTTTTAAAGGTGATAGAAATGGACCAAATATGCAGACACCACTGAATAAACATGTTCTCATAAATGGCATTATTATACTGGATAAAACATGATATACATGATTAAAAAAAATTCTGAGGTATGTGATTCATTGTCCTATAACTTCTCACTGTCAGTTTGATTGGGACAATAACTTTATGAATATTAATGGGTCATTGATATTGACTTGCAAAAGACGTATTTACTCACCAATAGGATCAAGGATGTTTACTTCAAAATAATTCATGCAATATATCCAACAAACCAATTTATTAGAAATATAGAAATGATCTGGATGAATCTTATACCTTCTGTAAAACATTCAGTGAAACAATTTCTCAACTTTTTAACAATTGTATTCATCTTCAGTTTTTTAACACTTGTTTGAACTTTTTTGTGGTATTAAAATAAAGTTACAATATAAGGATATATTTTTTTAATGATAAAAAAGACTCGACCAAAACTCTTTTATTTTAAACTTTTTGATTCTATTTGTAAAACGTTATATTCATAAATGTAAGTGGTCTAATACAAAACCCAACTGACCTCAATTCAAGGCTGAACTGAAAACCTACCTGGGAACTTTGAAAGGTTTAACAAATCTGAAAGGCTTAAAGACTCAAAGTCATTTTAATGCCTTTAACGATTTACCTAGAAATATCTGACATGTAACCCTGAATATTTCATTGTTTCTTTTTCTCTTTATTTGATTTTATTTCTTTACACTGTAAATGTTCTCAACTAAATAAGTACTCAATTTGTATTTTATGTCAATATTAATAATTCTAAAAAATTACTGTTTGTGCATCACTTCCTACTCTTACACTGTTTCTGTAGCTCTTTCAATATAAAAGCAAAGCAGAGTTTCTTGGTGTAAGAGGTTTCTTTTTGGACAATTCTGAAATGAGACATTCTGAATAAACAGATTTTAAAAATGTCACATTTTCAGGTTCAGATTTGTTTTTCTGGGACCAAAACGTCCATCACACATTGTTCAAGAACCATCAGAAAGTTGAAAATCTGCCAATCACGCCTGTTTTTGTAAAGAGTACAATACTGACACTTATTTCTTTCTTTTTAAAAATGAAATTTAAAGTGAATTTTAAATAAAAATCTTTCTCCCCCAGAGTGCAGACATGTCTGCTGCCAGCAATCTGCGATCTGAAGATCAGTTTCTGTGCTCCATCTGTCTGGATGTGTTCACTGAGCCAGTCAGCACACC